>JASVEL010011459.1:0-262810 GCA_032618575.1 Nicotiana noctiflora | reverse complement strand
TATCGATTTGAAGGCAAGAAGTACCATTGAAAATCACAAAAAAAAAGAAAGAAAGGAAGCATGAAAAGAAATATCAACAAAAAAAAAGAAGGATGGTAGCACAGAAAATCAAGGAAAAGACACAAAGAGGAATAACAAGACCGGAAGTAGATAGGAACAATTGTAATCTATAGCATTATAGCTTAGAATAGCTTCTTCATTTTACACTTTTCACCCCTAGTGTAATAAGGAGTAGGTCAGTAGTCGAATTTGTACAAAACTAGTATTCTGATGGAAGAAAAACCTCTCCCAACATCTCCACACCTTCATTCACCTATCATTCCACCAAAACCATCTAACATCATTAATTCTCAAGCAATTCCAATACAAAATACTTCTATTCCTATGATATCTGATATGAATATTGATCAACCACATCAATTGGTTGATTCTAATACTCAACCGAAATCCAATCTCCAAACTTTGAATACTCACACCTCCCAAATATCTTTCAATAATCTTACAACTCCACTCACGGATGCTTCAGAATACACTGATGAGTTAGAAGCACCTAATGATTCTTCTAACTTCATTCCTCTTACTGTGGAGGAAAAACATAGGATTTACAAGCCTTGGGACATGCTGTAATTATCAAAGTTTTTGGTCGTAAAGTGGAGCATCAGCTCCTTAGACAAAAAGTGTATGCACTGTGGAAACCTACTGAAAATCTTCCTTTGATAAACTTAGGATCTGATTTTTTTCTTTTAAAATTTCAAAAGGAGAAAAACAAAATACATGCTTTATATGGAGGGCCTTGGTTTGTTCTAAATCATTTCTTATCTGTCCGGCAATGGGAGCCAAAATTTAAAGCATCAACAACTCAATTATCTTCTTCTGCTATTTGGTTACGTTTGCCAGAATTACCTACAGAATTCTACAATTATCATATTTTGAAAAAATTGGGACAGAAAGTAGGTAAATTTCTATCTATGAATATTTGCACTTCCAATACTCGAGGACAATATACTAGACTATGTGTTGAAGTATTGCTAAACCAGCCATTAAAAACATATTTATACATTGGTGAGCATAAACAAACTGTTCTGTATGAGGGTTTGAATTTACCTTGTATTACATGTGGCTGAATGGGTCACAATCAAAAAACATGCCCATCCCTTGCAAATGATACTACTTCCTCTAGTAATGTTCCTGATAATTCAATTATACAAGACTGTTCTAAAGATGATCATGAGCCTTGGAAACTAGTCAAATTTCCTAAGAGGCATGGAAACACAATGCCTACTCGCCCCTTGCAATCAAATTCTGATGAGGTAAGGAAAAGATTTGTTGGTAAGCACACATTAATTCATCCTAATAATCTTCCTTTTGATCATTTATCTTTAAAAAATAATGACTCTATTGCTAATAATGTCACTAAACAAGGGTTAAATAATTTGTTAAATACTAACAAATTTGAGGTATTATCGAATGATTTAGTTGCTAAAAATGAGGGTTTAACTAATACTACTTTGGCTACTAATCTTGTGGGTCAAAATTCCAACTATACTCAAGTACCTTTTTGTGGGGTCCAATTAAATCCAACTCTTCACAACACCTCTAATACCAATACTACACATGCAAGAGGACACGACATTAACTCTCACATGCAAATCAATTCTCAAACATTGCCTACCCTACAAGATCTACACGGCCAACCCACTCTCATTATCACTACACCTCCTACTCCCCTCATTAATTACATCTCCACCTCTTCAAACATTGTTATTAATGAGTTATTAATGACATGCAACTAGGGCTTGATAATGACCGCCCTCCTAGTACTTGTAATAACAATACTACTTGCCTTGATATTAACTCACACATGCACAATAACTCACAAAAGCAATCTGCCAAAACACATATACACGACCAACATACTACAACTCTTCTTACACCTTCTACTCCTCTCATTAATTCCATATCCACCTCCTCCAATCTGGCAAATGATGACATGCAACTAGGGACTAATGAAGACTTCATTAATTGTTTCCATCCAAACAAGTCACATTCAAATCCATCTTGTCCTACACCGGCCACTATACCTTTTCTAACATTACCCAACACTACTAATACATCTTTTATAAACAATACTTCTATTTTGTCCATTACCCACCCTTCTACTACTTCAAGCAATGTTTCCCTTCAACTTTCTAAGTTATCTAAGGGGCAATCGACCTATACCACGCCAAACCTCTCATCAACTACACAACAATCTCACTCCTTACTCTCAACCACCCCCTCATCTCTCCATGGATCAAAACTCCATAGTATACACGGCTCACACTCCCCATGCACCGATGTATCTAGAGTCATGGTTGGAGGCGGGTTTACACAATCATGCACTCACATTCACCATGCACGTGAACCAACAAGATGTCACGATTCTTGTGAATCACCCGTGGGATTTAGCACAAATAGTAGTCGAGGGAATAAGGTTGGGAATGGAGATATTTGCCCGCTACCATTGGGCGATGACACAAGCCTCAAACATAGCACCATTTCAAGAAATGATAACACATTCTCCAGGATGGGAACAACAAGAAACTCTCCACCCAAACATAATTCGAATGCCTTTTTATCCTCCTTCAACACAAGATTTTCCATGGATTAAACCATATTGGGAGACTCAACCTTTCACTCCACTGATGAGGCCAGGAATACCCCGAGTCCCAACACCACCACTACCTCCTCTTTCACCAACCCCTCACAATCCTCCAGAACAAGAAGAACAGGAGAGGAATTTATAGGTAGAACTAAACACAGCAATTGCATACAACAGAGAAACCAGGCCTCTTTATGCATGCATGAACGGAATCAAGGTCTTTGTGCAGAAGGAAGAATTAGAAAGAAAAATATTCATAAGGTGCCCTCAAAATCTCATATCAACCTCATTCTGTCTAAGACCAACAACAAATCCAACAGTGGGAAAATATGCCATGTTATTTCTTCCAACACTGTCACTACATCCCGGACAGTCTAGTACTGAATTGTTTGCTTCAAATGATAATCACATGAATTTCATCATATGGAATTGTAGGGGTAGTCAATCAGTGGAGTTTAGAAGAAATTTTAGGTCTTTGTTGGATTATAAACGGCCAGCCCTAGTTGTACTGTTAGAAACCCATTCCCAGTCCCACCAAGTGATTAAGGATGATTTTGATTTTTCTGGTATGATTGAAGTCCCGGCTATAGGTCATATAGGGGGATAGTTATTTTGTTGAATGCTGCATTGCTAAATGTTACACAGGTTGCTACAAACACACAGGAAGTTCATTGCCATATCCAGGTTAGTCTATTACCTTTTACTTTTTTATTTAGTGCAATTTATGCTAGTAATGATTTTGTTAACAGACTTACGCTTTGGAATAATCTTAAGTGTATTTTTGATCATTATAAAGGGACTTGGTTGATAGGGGTGATTTTAATGAAATTCTTCATGCCTCGGATAAATTTGGTGGACTTCCTATCAATAATAAACGAGCCAATACGTTATTAGACTATTTTAACTATTTCATGCTTAATGATTTAGGATGCAAAGGAAGTCGTTATACATGGACTAATGGTCGTCATAATACTGCCAATATATTAGAATGAATTGATCGTGTGCTATCAAACAATGCTTGGCTTTCGCACTATTGTGATGCCCTTGTGACTCATCTTCCCCGAACGCATTCGGATCATTGTCCTATCAAATAGACCTTCAACATAGTGTTTTGCCTAGGACAAAGATTTTTCGGTTTGAATCCATTTGGATTACTCACCCTTCGTTAGAATCCGTGATAAAACAAGCATGGCCAGAAAATAATCTCCTATTACCTGCCCTTAATCATTTCTGAGATTCTATCCAAATTTGGAATAAAAATATGTTTGGAAATATTTTTAAACGTAAAAGAAAAATTTTAGCTAGACTTTCGGGTATACAAGCTTCAATTCATTATCCTACTAGTTCTTTTCTTCATAATTTAGAAATTGATCTTATTCAAGATTTTAATCATATTCTTAAGTTAGAAGAAGATTTTTGGAAATTAAAATCGCGTATTAATTGGTTAAATGATGGTGATGCAAACACCAAGTTTTTTCATTTAACTACTTTAAATAGACGATGTAATAATCGTATTATTACTATTCAAGACTTGGAGGGGGGGAATTGGATTACAAATCCTATTCAAATACAAAATGATATTACCTCTTATTATACTAACCTTTTCACGACTCAACAGTCTTTTTCCAAACCTAGTTCAACTATTTTTCCTACCAATATTGTTACACATATTGAGCAATCTATGTTAGATAGGCCTCTTAATGATATTGAAATTACTAATGTCTTACATTCGTTCAAACCTTTTAAGGCACCAAGTCCCGATGGACTACATCCAGTTTTTTATCAAAAATATTGGCATATTGTAGGAAGTTCTGTAAAAGCTCTTTGTCATCAAGCTTTTAGAGAATCCAAAATAGATCCTACTATTAATACTACGTATATTTGTCTAATTCCTAAAAAGGAACATGCTGCAACTATAGCTCAATATCGTCCAATTAGTCTTTGTAATACTATTTACAAAATTATTACTAATATAATTATTAATAGACTTAAGCCTTTTCTTGATCATCTTATAAATCAAACCCAATCTAGTTTTCAAAAAAATAGACGATCTTCTGATAATGCTATTATTGTTCAAGAGCTGTTAAATCGTTTTGCAAAAATGAAGGGTAAGAATTTTAATATGCTTCTTAAACTTGATCTTGAAAAGGCTTTTGATAAATTAGAATGGTCTTTTATTTACAATACTTTGCATAATCTTAATTTTCATATTAATATTAGCAAATTAATTATGTCTTGTATTACAACCACTTTTACTGCAATCCTTATAAATGGAAAGTCTACTGATTTTTTTTACCCTTCAAGGGGAATAAGACAAGGTGACCCTCTTTCACCTTATATTTTTAGTCTATGTCTCGAAATGCTGTCTAGACAAATAAACTTAGAATTTGACTATAATATTTGGCACCCTATCTATTGGAAAAAAAGGACCTCAATTATCTCATCTGTTTTTTGCAGATGATATAATTTTATTCTCTAAAATTACTCCAAAATCCTGTCATTCTATTATTGATACTATTACTTCTTTTAGTACTTATTCGGGCCAATCTATCAATTTAGACAAGTCAAAAATTTTCTTCTCAAAAAATTGCCCTCATTCCCTAAAGCTTGATTTACAGTACTTGTTTAACATAAAAGAGTGTACTAAGTTTGGCCAATATTTGGGTTTTCCCATTTTTACTTCGATAGCTTTAAAACGAGATTTCCAATTCTTAATTGATAAGTATAAATCAAAATTAGCTGGGTGGAAAATACATTTTTTAACTAAAGCAGGAAGACAAACTCTTATTCGTTCTACTTTGAATAGCCTTCCTAATCATGTAATGCAATTTATTACCATTCCTAGTTCTATTATTACATTACTTAATACTTACCAAAAGAACTTTCTATGGGGTTCTTCTCCTCATAAGAAAAAAATTCATCTCTTAAAATGGTCCATTGTAACCCAGCCTTTGGCTATTGGAGGTTTAGGTATCCAAAATCTTCGTACTATGAATAAAGCTTTACATGCTAGTTTGGCATGGAGACTTTTTCAAAATCCTACTCAGCTTTGGGCTAATGTTTTAATTCATAGTCATTTACGAAATTATAAGACTATTATTTCTTCTCAATCTAGAATTTGGCAAATCATTCTTAAAGGTTGATCCTATTGTCAACTTGATTTCCATTGGATTTTAACAAATGGTGATCATGTCCATTTTTGGACTGAACCTTGGATTAATCATCGCACTATATTGCAAAATTACATTCATGGTCCTTTTCCCGAAGGTGAACTGTAACGACCCGGCCCGTCGTTATGGGAATTACCACCCTGTTACCTTCAATTTACATATTTTATGCTTTTATATCAGTATTAGAGTATATCGGGTGAGTTAGGAGTAATTCGGGTTGAAAATGAAACAAATAGCATGTTTGAAGGAAGCTTGAATATGGGAAGTCAACCTAGAGTTGACTATTGAGTTAGAGTGCTCGGAATCGGATTCTGATGATTCAACTAGTTTTGAGGGATGATTTATGACTTAGGAGAGCAATCAGAATCGAATTCGGAGGTCCGGTGTAGTTTTAGGCTTGAATTGGCGAAGGTTGAATTTTGGCGAAAACCGGATAGTAGGTGAGATTTTGATCCGGGGGTCGGAATGGAATTTCGACAATTTCTGTAGCTTCATTATGTGATTTTGGATATGTCTGCAAATTTTCAGGTCATTCGGACGTCGTTTGATCGGGCTTTGGATTGAATGTTAGTTTTGGAAGTTTTGAAGAAACTTAGGCTTGAATCCGTGTGTAAATGGTGATTTTGATGTTTGGGATGGTGTATTTATGATTGGAACAAGTTCATATCGTATTTTGGAGTATGTTGGTCGTTTTCGTTGGGGTCCCGGGGGCCTCGGGATGAATTCGGACCATTAACCGGGCATTTGGAACTTGGGGAAAACTGCAGAAAATTGCAGGTTGGTGCAGCAGGCATTAAGCCTTCGCGAACGCGTGGCAAGCGTTGCGTTCGCGAAGAGTAAATTTGAGCTGAGCATCGCGAACGCGTGGAAGTTCACACGAACGCGTAGAGCAAACGGGTCTGGCAGTGAAATTAAATTGCAGAATATAGGGCTCACGGGTTCATTCACCCAAAACATAATTTTGAGCCCTAGAGAGAAGAAAACACGAGGAAAACACCGAGAAATCATCGGGTATTCATCGGAGGTAAGATTCTTGACTCAAAAACATAATTTTATGGTAGGATTAACATCAATCTTCATGAATTTGGGTAGAAATTGTGAAGAATTGTGGCCTAGGTATTAAAAACGGGATTTTGAGTTTTGACAGGCCATTCGAACTCCGATTTCGATAAATTTTATATGCACGGACTCGTGGCAAGACGAGGATCGCATTGGTATAATTTTCTGAATTTTTCGGACAGCGGACCCAGGGTCGAGTTTTTACCAACTTAGTGTATTTATGCGAATTTCATGTAAATTGAAATGGGTTATGATTCTTTGACCCGTATTTGATATAATTATTGTGGTTTGACTAGATTCTACACATGAGGGAGCGAATTTCAAAGGAAAATGCATCGCGGACGAATCTACGACCGGCTAGAGGTGAGTAGTTTGTGTATATGGTAGCCTGAGGGTTCGAAACCCCGGCTTAGCACAATGTGACACTAGTAGGGCGTGGCTCGCACCCCATGGCTGGTGCGGGATTGATTGTGATTGGGGATTGAGACTTGGTCCATCCCGGATATGGATAATATACTATTAGTGATGGAAATACATTGTGTTTGACATATTTGTGGGCTTGTAAGCCTTGTTTGGGGCCTTGTGCTGACCTGTAGTATCCTTAGGGGATAATACTTATGTGATAGCTATACTTGCTTCATCACTGATCTCAGTCCTGGAAATTAAAATCACAGTATTGAAATGCTAAGTCACCGGCTTTTGCAAATTAAATAAAAGTTAAAGTATTTTTCATAAATTATGAACTGGAAATTGGAATTAAGAAAAATAAACTATTTTTGTGACTTATCTGATTTATGTGGACTGAGGATGGATCGGGTTGCACACCGCAGCGGTTTATATGTGGATCGGGCTGCACGCCGCAGCGGTTGATATGAGGATCGGGCTGCACGCCGCAGCAGTATTGCGCTTGGGCTGTAGGAGCCCCTCCGGAGTCTGTACACACCCCCAGTGAGCGTCGTCGACGTTAAATGGATCGGCCTACACGCCGTAGCGGTTATGTGCATTGCATTGCATCTTTATTTGTTAAATTATTCTGTGGTAGCTATATTGTACTGTTGATGCTAGTTCGTAGGAGATTCGGACTGTAGTTTAACTTCATATTGTGGTATTCTGTGGATTTCCTACTTTCAGCTGCTTTTATATATTTATTACTTACTGAGTACTTAGTACTCACCCCTACTCCCTGCACCTTTGTGTGCAGATTCAGGTACACAGGAGGGATAGGCAAGCACTCCAGCTTTTATCAGTATTTATTCGAGTTGTTGAGGTAGCTGCTGGCGTTCGCAGGACCTGGCTTCTCTTCTTATTCTATTTTTCCTTTGTATATCAATTATTCAGACTTTTGTATTTGGATTAGATATTGTTATCCGATCTTGTTTAGAGGCTCCAGACTCGTGACCCTAGATCTTTGGGGGATTATCCAGTTTAGCTTTATTGTTGAAATAATATCCAGGTAATTGATTTGAGCTTCATGCTCGGGTGAGAGTGTAAATGGTCAAGCTTGCCTAGCATGTGTGTTGGGCGCCATCACGACCGGGATTTGGGTCATGACAAGTTGGTATCAGAGCCTAGGTTACTAGGCCCCGTGAGTCTTGAGCCGGTTGGTAGAGTCTTGTGGATCGGTACGGGGACGCCTGTACTTATCCTCGGGAGGCTGCAAATCTTTAGGAAACACTTCACATTTCTTGGAATTCTTATCGTGCGTACTTGATTCAGCTTGAGATATAATTCTTTAAATTCCTTCCACACGTCTGTGTACACATCAATCACTGAGTAATATGATTGCCTTGATGGCTTGTGATTCGCTGATCGAGGGGCGAGATATAGTCTCTATGAGTTCATGTTGGGCCAGTCGGGAGGACTTGAGGCCAGATATTTGTTTATGACATGAGCACCAAGGTGCTGATTTTACAAACTGGTATTATGAAATTTTGTGTGATCATTATTGTTCCTAACTGTGGAAATGGCAGCTTAATAATGTATGAGTTGTCAGGTGTTAGATCCTTATTGTAATCTGTTGTGTAGCCCCGAGCTATGGGCGTGGTGAATATTTATCATATCTCTTAATTGGAAGGTAAAGTGCCTTACGTGTAGTAAAACGAGTTTAGACTCAGGAAGACTAAAGTGATTATGCTATGTATATCCTGGTGAAAGGTGTTGTACTAAAATACTAGATTGATGCAAAGTAGGTGGGTGGATTCGGATGTGTAATTGAAGGGTATTTGATATGTGTTATGATGCGAGCAGATGTAGCGCAGGAATATGATTCGTATAGTATTGAGATTTAATGTTGTTGAAATACATTGTGATGTCTTGTTGAGTTGTGGATGTATTGTTAGAATGGTTTGGTGATTCTCTGGCATGTGGATAGGCCAAAATACAAAGGAAACTCTGTCGAAATATTTGGAAAATTTGGGATGTAGAAAAATATTTCTGTCACCTGGAGAGTAGGCTTAAATGTTGAGTGTGAATAAATGCAAGAATTGCAGAAGAGTTAAGGTCTCTGATGATTCGAGTCACTGTCAAGCTTGTAAATGACTTGTTCAATCTCACGATAACGTTGTGGCATCATTTGAGTAAGAATGACATAGGTGGCTAAAAGTGTTTCGATGTATGGCTCTGAGCCAAGTTGGGGAGGTTTTTCTTGATTAACTAATTGCACCGTTGTGTGCTATGTTGGTGTTGTCTCTAGGTATGTTGGAAAAAAAAATTTTGATAGGGGTTATGGTGCTTCATAGATGTGAAGAAATCCTAGGATGATTTGAACTGATGTCGGTAAGGAATGTTCGGTGTATAGAAAAGAGAGATAGCTAAATGCAGTTGTATGTAATCATGTTCTGCGATGTCAGAGTTCTAACAAGGCATGAGTGGTTCTGTTCAATAAGACAGCTAAATTATAATTGAATAAGGGTGAATGACGCTCGAGAATAGCCTTGCGGTGTTCAGGACTTTGCTTGTAATGGTTAGGTGTCTCAAGATTGTGTATATGGCTAAAGACGGTGGTTTCGTTAGAGGGGATCAAGACTTGTGTAATGATATTGAATGATGAGATTCTATGTATCTATATTGGAGAGTAATGATAACAAATTCAAAAATTGCAAGAAGTTCTTCAAAATAAAGTATCGTAGAATGTGGTACTTCTGGGAAACATTGAGAGAGTATTCGGCGGCCTGTGAGCCTTAGACCGTGTAGTCTTATGTATGAGTCTCGTGTGGTAACATGAGTTGAGATAATGTAGTGCAACAGTAAAGGAGAATACTAAGTTAAAGAGGATTCAGAAATGAAATTGAGTAAATGGAGCAACTTGTTAATAAACTGAAATGGTATGATAAGGATACGATTAACTCCTAGTATGTGTACGAAGTAATGAGTCTTGCAGCTATAGTGCAACCAAGCTCTTGAGTGCCGGCAGTTGCGTAGCTCGATGTGGGTAGAAGGACTCAGTCCTGACAGTTAAACTTATGCAATGAATTGGGAGAAAAAGTTTGTGATGTGTTCTACCGTGGTTTGAAAGTGAATATATTCCTGTTGGTCTGCGAAGCATGGAATGGGTAATGATTTTTCTTCTATATGGGATCACGAAGGTCCTTGACTAGTTAAGTGCGTCGATGTTTGCGGCGTAGGAAAGGGATAGAAGTTCCATGTTATCTTATTGTGGTATGGTATATGCGATGTGTTATGGAAAGTTGATAATGGCATGTTCAAGGCTTTGAGATCAGTTCATAATATATGGGGAGTCATTAAAAATTAATTAATGAGCAGCGCGGGCAGCTGCAGGTAATTTAAGAATCGATCTTTCTGGTGATTAAGGCAAGGTATATGGTCAAAAAGGGACATGGTGCTGTAAACTAATAATATCTAGTAGTATGGTGGTATTCTCTTGTTGGATCAATGGTGATGATTGAATTGTTGATGGCATAGGGAAAATTTCTGAATGACTTTTGTGGTATGAATGGATGATTGATGTGTGTTAAGTATTCGTACAGTGGAATATGGGGTCAGGCATAGTGAATCATGTGTTATATAGGTAATGGAGACTAGAAGTTCTCGTAATCCGCCTATGCAGTGGTTGTATATCGTGTGTATCGGCACCGTTTAGCGATCATTGGAAATTGGAAGCCCTAGTGGCTCTCTCTTAGCTTGATAGGATGAATTTGGGTTATGATACATGATTGCAGACTGGTTGTTATAAGTCAGGTCGTCTAGACTAATGTGATATGGACTATGTCGGAAATGGCACAAATTGCTTAGCAGAGTGCATCGGAGTATGCTCCAGCAGGGTAGTTGTACCGAGGACTAGCGGACGGTTGGTAGGTATTGCTTTGTCAATTGGGCCTTCGTGGCGGATATCAGTGCAGAGGTTTCTACTATTGATTCAGTTCCGGTATTGGGGAACTTTGTAGGATGCGTTTCGCGTGGCCGAGCTTGAGGCTATATATATATGTTTATTGTAACGAGTAATTTGACTCGGTGTGCATTTCTTTTGCGAGAGTTTTGCGTGGATCGGGTGGCACGCCGCCACGGGTTATTTGGATCGGGTGGCACGCCGCCACAGGTATGGTATCTGGATCGGGTGGCACGCCGCCACGTGTATGTTATTCCGAGCAGGTTGCACTCTGCAACCGCGTGATTTGGAGAATAGTTTTTCATATAAGTTACTTTGTATACTATACTTCCTAGCTTCTAAGGAATAGTCCATATTGAGTACCGCTCAGGGAATAGCACATCGGTTGTATCCATTCGAGATGTGATAGCATATATTAAATGTATCATCGCATGTGTGATTGATTGTTTGAGTTCAGACCTAAATACGTGCGTGGCTGACTGTTTGAGCATGATGAGATGACTTGAGGTACTTCATAGGTAATAGTGTTTGGATGGAATCATAAGTAGTGGCAAAGCCATATGATGTTATGACCTTTCGAGGAGAGTTCAGGCAATCTATTTCTGTAATGTGAGACGGGATCTCAGTCCTATGTTATTATGGTACAGAGGAATTGAATTACAGCTCTTGTATTTGAGTTAGTTGTCATGAGGTGAGTATGTTCAGTTATTTCCTATTTGAGCCTGTGTTGTGCTCGTCGTGGCCTAGGCCAGTGTGGAGGTGTCATATCACCAGTACGGTGTGTTATAATTGAAATGATCGTTGGAGCTGTTAATGAGTGCGGGCATATGTGGTTTAAGCTAATTAGAAAGGTAACATCGAGGTTTGGCTCCGAAATCTATTGTGGTATCAGTTAAAAAGGAAATGGATTCGCGAATGGATTACCTGAGTGATGGATTCTCTATATCGCATGTTTCAGCTGCCGTGGGCAGGGTATGAAGGTGTTGGAATAAGACTTTAGCTAATGAAAAAGGTTTTTCAGTTAGTATTTGGTTATTGTGGGAAATTGTTGTGATTAGAGGGCATCGTCTCGAGTGAATGGATTGTTTGGTACACCGTAAGGTCTCACCCGGAGTGGTGAGTATGGGCTACTACAGTTGGTTCGGGTGTATTCTAAGTATAGACGTGGGAGTCGGATTTGGTATATGATTTCGGAAAGTGCAATGCAGTCTATGGTTCAGATGGACTGTGGAAGTTCAGCTATATTATGTTATCGGACTTATGATAGATAGGGTGATGTGGTACCACCCCGAATATATGCTTGGCAAGGTCATTCAGCTATTGGGTTGCTTCTAATACAACTCTGGGTACGCTCGAGGACGAGCGTTTGTTTAAGTTGGGGAGAATGTAATGACCCGGCCCGTCGTTACGGGAATTACCACCCTGCTACCTTGAATTTACATATTTTATGATTGTATATCAGTATTAGAGTATATCGGGTGAGTTAGGAGTAATTCGGGTTGAAAATGAAACAAATAGCATGTTTGAAGGAAGCTTGAATATGGGAAGTCAACCTAGAGTTGACTATTGAGTTAGAGTGCTCGGAATCGGATTCTGATGATTCGACTAGTTTCGGGGGATGATTTATGACTTAGGAGAGCAATCAGAATCGAATTCGGAGGTCCGGTGTAGTTTTAGGCTTGAATTAGCGAAGGTTGAATTTTGGCGAAAACCGGATGGTAGATGAGATTTTGATCCGGGGGTTGGAATGGAATTCCGACAATTTTTGTAGCTTCATTATGTGATTTTGGATATGTCTGCAAATTTTCAGGTCATTCGGACGTCGTTTGATCGGGTTTTGGATTGAATGTTAGTTTCAGAAGTTTTGAAGAAACTTAGGCTTGAATCCGTGTGTAAATGGTGATTTTGATATTTGGGATGGTGTTTTTATGATTGGAACAAGTCTGTATCGTGTTTTGGAGTATGTTGGTGGTTTTCGTTGGGGTCCCGGGGGCCTCGGGATGAATTCGGACCATCAACCGGGCATTTGGAACTTGGGGAAAACTGCAGAAAATTGCAGGTTTGTGCAGCAGGCATTAAGCCTTCGCGTTCGCGTGGCCCAGGTCGCGTTTGCAAAGGCAGGGGCTGGCTAAGGCATCGCGTTCGTGATTAGGCCGTCGCGTTCGCGTAGGCAAGGTTGGACGAAGCTTCGCGTTCGCATCCCTGGAGGTCGCGTTCGCGTAGGAGAAAGATGGAAACCATCGCGATCGCGTGAAGGGGTGACGCGTTCGCGCAGAAGAAATCTGGGAGGTTGGGAATTTGTTCTTCATGAACGCGTGGCAGGCGTCGCGTTCGCGAAGAGTAAATTGGAGCTGAGCATCGCGAATGCGTGGGAGGTCACGCGAACGCGTAGAGCAAACGGGTCTGGCAGTGAAATTAAATTGCAGAACAGAGGGCTCACGGGTTCATTCACCCAAAACATAATTTTGAGACCTAGAGAGAAGAAAACACGAGGAAAACACTGAGAAATCATCGGGTATTCATCGGAGGTAAGATTCTCGACTCAAAAACATAATTTTATGGTAGGATTAACATCAATCTTCATGAATTTGGGTAGAAATTGTGAAGAATTGTGGCCTGGGTATTAAAAACGGGATTTTGAGTTTTGACAAGCCATTCGAACTCCGATTTCGATAAATTTTATATGCACGGACTCGTGGCGAGACGAGGATCGCATTGGTATAATTTTCTAAATTTTTCGGACAGCGGACCCGGGGTCGGGTTTTTACCAACTTAGTGTATTTATGCGAATTTCATGTAAATTGAAATGGGTTATGATTCTTTGACCCGTATTTGATATAATTATTGTGGTTTGACTAGATTCTACGCACGAGGGAGCGAATTTCAAAGGAAAAGGCATCGCGGACGAATCTACGACCGGCTAGAGGTGAGTAGTTTGTGTATATGGTAGCCTGAGGGTTAGAAACCCCGGCTTAGCACAATGTGATGCTAGTAGGGAGTGGCTCGCACCCCGTGGCAGGTGCGGGATTGATTGTGAGTGGGGATTGAGACTTGGTCTATCCAGGATATGGATAATATACTATTAGTAATGGAAATACACTGTGTTTGACATATTTGTGGGCTGTAAGCCTTGTTTGGGGCCTTGTATCGACTTATAGTATCCTTAGGGGATAATATTTATGTGATAGCTATTCTTGCTTAATCACTGATCTCAGTCCTGGAAATTGAAATCACAGTATTGAAATGCTAAGTCACCGACTTTTGCAAATTAAATAAAAGTTAAAGTATTTTTCATAAATTATGAACTCGAAATTGGAATTAAGAAAAATGAACTGTTTTGTGACTTATCTGATTATGTGGACTGAGGATGGATCGGGCTGCACGCCGCAGCGGTTTATATGAGGATCGGGCTGCACGCCGCAGCGGTTGATATGAGGATCGGGCTGCATGCCGCAGCAGTATTGCGATTGGGCTGTAGGAGCCTCTCCGGAGTCTGTACACACCCCCAGTAAGCGCCGTCGACGTTAAATGGATCGGGCTACACGCCATAGCGGTTATGTGCATTGCATTGCATCTTTATTTGTTAAACTATTCTGTGGTAGCTGTATTGTACTGTTGATGCTAGTTCGTAGGAGATTTGGACTGTAGTTTAACTTCATATTGTGGTATTCTGTGGATTTCCTACTTTCAGCTGCTTTTATATATTTATTACTTACTGAGTACTTAGTACTCACCCCTACTCCCTACACCTTTGTGTGCGGATTCAGGTACGCAGGAGGGTTAGACGAGTGGTCCAGCTTATTTATGAGTACTCGAGTTGCTGAGGTAGTTGCTGGCGTTCGCAGGACCTGGCTTCTCTTCTTATTCTATTTTTCCTTTGTATATCAATTATTCAGACTTTTGTATTTGGATTAGATATTGTTATCCGATCTTGTTTAGAGGCTCCAGACTCGTAACCCTAGATCTTTGGGTGATTATCCAGTTTAGTTTTATTGTTGAAATAATATCCAGGTAATTGATTTGAGCTTCATGATCGGGTGAGAGTGTAAATGGTCGGGCTTGCCTAGCAGGTGTGTTGGGCGCCATCACGACCGGGATTTGGGTCGTGACATGAACTAAATAAGTATGTTTCTGACTATTTTTACAATCATAAATGGCATTTGCAAGACTTACCTTTTGTACTTCTCCCTTTATTGGAAGCATCTATTACTAGTATTTACATGCCTATAATACCAACACATTATGACCATCTTATTTGGGCTATTACTCCTTCCGGTTTATTCTCTGTCAAATCTATTTACCATGAACTCTCTACTTCTTCCTTAATTAATAATTCCCAACCCTTAAGTTTCTAATGGATTTGGAAACTTCATACACTTCCAAAAATCTCTTTCTTTATTTGGTTAATTTGTCATGGTCGAATTCCTACTGCTGCCTATTTACATAAATTAAATATTTTGAATAATGATTTATGTGCAAATTGTGGGTTACAAAGTGAAACTATTACTCACATTTTTTTTGAATGTAGCAATGCTATTTCACTTTGGCAGGCCCTTAATATTAACATAACTCAAATTTTTGGCCCTATTAATGTGAATTATCTGCTATGGTGGCATTCGTTCTTTACGAAAACAAAATTAGGTCATTATAAAGGAATTCCTTTTGAGCATCTACTTCCTTTTGCTATATGGCATCTCTAGACGATTAGGAATAAAAATTTGTACGATAAATCTAATACTGTTTCTAATGCTCTTTTAGTGTATAACCAAGCAGCTGAATTTTTTTATCTTACACACTCAAAGAACAGTATAACTACTCCTATACCTATTTATATCAAATGGCATCCACCCACAGGAAATTTTTAAAACTTAACATTGATGGCTCTACTAAGATGAATCAAACTGCTTGTGGAATTGGGGGTGTCTTTAGGGACTCTACCAATAGTTGGGTCGTAGGTTTTTCAGGCCATGTTCAAAACGGTTCTAGCTTACAAACTAAGTTATTATCACTAACCATGGGCCTTCAAATTGCTGTGCAATTCAAGATCTTTCCTTTAATCATTGAAATAGATGCAACTACAATCTTGGACTTACTAAAAATTTCAACACCCAAATACACTAATATTATTGCTAATTGTAGGTACTTGCTCAATTAGTTGCATGATCCAGAATTACATATAATCTATAGGGAGCAAAATGGAGTTGCGGACTGCTTAGCCAAGTATGGAGCATCACAAATGGAGGCAAATGTGGAAATGTTTTCAAGACCTCCAAATTTTGTGTTATCTTCTCTTCAGCAAGATCAAGTGGGAATACTGAAAAGAAGATTTTGTAAACCTTCGACTATGTTAGATGATAATCGGATAATTAGTACTAGTTTTTCTACTTCTATTTTAACTAGTGTGTATAATGTAGTAGGAAGTAATCTGACGCATTTTAATGCATCCAACAAAACCCTTAGGTAATTTTTAATTTTATAATATATCTATCTTTTTAACCAAAAACAAAAAGAGTAGGTCAGTAGTCATAGCAATAGCAATGCAATAGCAAAGTCTTGGTAGTTTTAAACTACCAGACCTTTTCGAACTACACTGACCTGATTCCTGTTTAGCCCAGGATATGCAGGCAACCTCTGAGGCAGGGTGCGGTCAAAAGGTTTTCAAAATGATTCTCACGGAATATGCCAGTGGGCAAAAATCTCTCATTACTGCTAACTTGTCTTTGCACTGAAACTCTTCATGTTCCCGAGCAAAGAGGGGCAGCTGTGAGCACGTGATTTTTGCTCGAAAAAATAAAATTCCAAAATTAAAATAAATAATATTTTTGTGTGCAATTGTATATCTGTTTGAAATAAGATGCATTTTGTGTGTGTGAATAATTAAAAATGAAAATTAGAAAATTAAAAAAACAAATAGGTTAAGTATAAATATCAGAATTAAAGGAATTAAAAGAAAATTAACGAAAAATACAATATTACCGGAAATTAAAGAAAAATAGCAGAACAATATCAAAAAATATCAGAAAAATTAGAGAAAATAGGAAATAAAAAGAAATAAATAATTGAAAAAGAATATAATAAGAGAAAATGAAATACAAAAGAAAATACCAAGGAAATAATTAAAATACAAGGAAAATACACAAAAAATACAAAGTTGGGCCAAATACTAGCCCAAATACATATTGGACCAAATTAATGAAGAAGTCCGGTCCAGTTCTTTAAATAACACTGATCTCAGCCGTCCATTTATCAAATCCAATGGCTGAGAATCAATCCGGAATTAATTAAATCAATAGAGTTTTTATGATCAAATCTGAGCTGTCCATCTATGAGATCTGACGGATATGAATCAGCCTTCATTTTAAGTGCAACGTTGTCATTTTGGAGCAATCACTCCTGGCCATTGATCATCAATGATCCAACGGCTAGGAATCAGTCAAGCGTTACAAGTATATAAGGGCCCGGTCTCTTCAGAGACCGACCATTTTTCTATTTCCCTAAGCCTAGCCGCCCTGTACTTCATCTTCTTCTTCCTTCTTCTTCATCTCAAGCTCACCGCCATGGATACTGGCCTATTTCCATAGCCGTCTCCGGCCATCTTCTACCCCCCAAACCTCTCTTTTCTTGCTTCTCTACCCTAGACCACCATAGATAACCCAAGAAAACCCAAAAGCCCCAACTTACTTGAAATTCCGGCCACTGGAGTTCTTCTCGGGTGACCACAACCTACGAAACTGGCTCCCAAATTAGCACCATAAAGCCATCTTCTCCTGATCTACCACCCCACATAAGCCACTTCCCTCGAATCTCACCCCAACTACTCGAATCTTCAAAAACAAGTCGTCGGAACCCTAACTCCGGCCGACTCAAAACCTAACCCCAAATCAAAACCCTCTTTTAAACACCCCCTAAACCCATCTCTGTTGATAAAAGACAATAAAAGACTTCAACTTGAAGTCTGAGAAGAAACTGGAAAAAGAAAGAAAAATAAAAAGAACAAGAAAAAGAAAAGAAAAATGGGGAATAGCTCAGGAGACAAATCCTGTGAGCTAAGCTCCCTAACCTTTACTTTCTGTTTTGATTTTTGCATTCTTCTCTGTTATTTTCTTATTTACATGTTAGAGTTTTCTCTTCGTCTTTATCTCTTTGATTCTGTATCGATTCAGCATGTTTTTTGTGTTTAAGTCTTGTTTCTTTGATTAATCAGTTGCATATTTTTAGATTAGTTTCCTCTTTGATATGTCTTCTGTTAATTTATTCTTTCTCTTAATAACATGCTTCATTGGTCTCTTTTATAATCTTGCCTATTACACTTCATTATATATACTCGAGTATTTTGGGGTTTCTTTTAGCCTTTGATATGAAAAATATTCTGATTATGCCTTTTGTGTTAAATTGACATGCTATGCTTGAAGTCTGAATTATGAAGTTGTTTGATTGAAATTTAACAATATTCAAATTTCCCCTCTGAGTTTTGGTTAAATGGTAAATGATTCTGATATTTGTGGCTATGTATGTAATTTAATATGAAAGGGCTGTATCTGTAATAATTTTGTGTTACTTGACTGCTATTAAGCCTAATGTGCTTAAGGGATATTGGTTATAGCTGTAATAGAGAAGTATTAGATAATTGGCTAAGTCTGAAAGTATGTCAAATAGTTTAATAGGCTAAAATCGAAAATAACATAAAAATGGTTACAATTGAAATAAGTAATAGAGTGGTCAGTATTGAAACTAGCCAACTCTGTAATTCTTTAGGTTTAAAGTCAAATGGCTAGTTCTGAAAATGCTCAATTGTATAATAATAATACTTAAATCTAAGACTGGCTAAGTTCTGCAAGTCTTAATCTAATCCTAAGTGGACAGTGATAGATAATTGACTAATTTTGCAAAGCTAAGTCCAAACACTGGACTGGCTAAACTTTAAAAGATTTAGACTTAGGTAAATAAGCAGGCTAGTCCTGCAAATCAATTATAATACAGAAAATGAAAGAGAAGAGGCTAAAATTGAAATAAAATTGATATCAAACCTGGCCACGTCTTAAAGATTGATACAAATACTGGCCATTAATTAAATAAGAGCTCAAACAGAAAACCTAGACCTGGACAAGGTCGGGTAAATAGAAGTTGCCATTAAATGTATAATAGGAATAGAAAATGGCATAATTGTGGATTTAATAGAGCCTATAAGGACATTTAAGACATTTAGGCCTATGATTTCTGCAATATTGCACAAAACTAAGGTTATAATAGACCCAAATAAAAGGCAACTCAGTAAATAACCTTAGCAAGTGGGGATATACTAGTATTACACCCCATATAGAATCAAATAGAACCTTCCAGCACATGCTGGAAGGCAAATTCAAATCTGAAAATGGTATTAAAGTGTAACAATTGAAAGAATTCAAGGGAGGAAATCAGAAATAACTTTTCAAAATTTCCCCCCAAAATGTTCACCAATCCCACTAAATAGACCTCACTAAAGCTTGATTAAGGGCTGGATTTTTGAACAAAAATTCAGAGATATACTCATATAGATACATAGAGCAATTCTGCCTGGGTTTGTCGAAGCTTATTTCTAGAAGTTGTAGGGAATCTGTTGCTATTTTACTGGTTTTCTATTGTCTTCTGCTAGATATCGCTTTGCTGTGTCTGGGATTCAATTTAATTGCTGAAACTCACTCGTGTTGCTGTGATTCAATCTCTCCTATTGCTGTTGCATTATTTGCTGTGGTCTACCTGTTATTTCCTGCCTTATCTCCCCTTAGACTTATTGGTTTTTGTTGTTGAATCAAGTACACGGCTTGAACCATGTAATTGCAATTGGAATTGAAGAAATAAACTATCTATTTGCTACAAGTTTTCATTACTGATTTCTGGATCTGTTTTTTTTTTGTAGTTAGAATATTATTTAGCTCAAATTGTAATTTGTGTAGGAAATATTGTAATTGACACATATGAGATATACGTGGAACAATGTAATAGTGTAGTAAGTAGATTAGTATAGTAGTGGTAATCATAATCACTTAGATAATTAGAATAAGTTAATCATTAAATCTGATACAAAGTAAATCTGCAAACAGATAAGTAATTGACAACATTAACATGCAGTAGCTAGCTTAATTCGGTGATATTTAATCTAATCTGAACATTGTTGGTAATAAATAGACACTTCGACTAATTGGTATTTTAGTATAAAGTCACATATTACATAGTTAATATAATTTAAAGCTTAATACACTCAGTAGTTTCTCTAAAATTTGTAAGTAGTCGAGATGAACCTGTTCAAATGATAATACTGATTAGTTTTTTAGATACTAAATAATTGGATTCAGTAGTTTAAATAGCTATCAAACATAAAAACAAAAACAGCATCTTAATTAGACTTTATTCACATTGGTCATTTAAAGTTCAGACTCATTATTGTAGTTTCTGTATTTCATTTCTTCTTATTGAATAAAATAATTTGAATTCTTATTAACTTCTGAATATTGATCCTTTGTGCGTGCAATGATTTCCGAGTTTTATTACTCTTTTAAGATTGAGTTCGATCTGGGCCTAACAAGTTACGAAGGCCCAGATATATGTAAATATGACGTTGGGCTTCTACTGAACGTGTTTCGGCGAGTTCCTGGGTTTTCAATACCCAGGAATCTAAATTGATATGTATCAAGCCCAAAGTCCAAGACCATGTAAATAGAAATAAGACCTGGACTTAAAATTATGAAAAGCAATGAACTAGGGGGAAAAATAAAAATAGAAAAACATAGTATACATATATTAGGATCTAACTATAAAATTAAATTGGGACGAGCCTCGCATTGAGAACCAAACAGCGGGGCCCCCAAATAAATGAATAAGTTATATATATTAGACTCGGGAAGGTTGCTAGACAATTTCACAACCTTTCTAAAATATTAAAGAAGCCGATAGACGATTTAGGCACGACTTAAAATATACTTTCCTTAATACGAGTGCACATTTGATGTGACTCAAATCGTAAATCCCGGCGAAGCCGAAACGTGTTAAAGGTCAGAGGCGTACTAGTTGCGGTGTGACTCGAAATACATTTTCACGACGTCGCAATTCGTAAAATATTAAAGTTGAAACAGGTACATATTGTTAAAAGGCATGTAATAAGTCATATATAACCAGGAATGACAGTTGAGCGACCGTGCTAAAACCACAGAATCCGGGAGTGCCTAACACTTTTTCCCGGGTTAACAGAATTCCTTATCCGGATTTCTCGTTGTGCAGACTAATCAAAACAGAGTCAAATTTCTCGGATTCGGGATTAACCGGTGGCTTGGGACACCATTATTTTCCCAAGTGGCGACTCTGAAATTATAAATAAAATTCCGAACCGATTGTCCTTTATTTGGAAAAACTCCTTCATCGTTGTTATTATATCCTCCCCGAGGTATTTATAATATCGAGGTATACCTTGTTCTCTTAATCGGGAATTAAACTAAAAAGGTAGTAAAAAGGGAGGTGTGACATGGGTGACTCGGATCTCTTGATACATCAGATTCAAGGAGAATGGGAGACAGGGGATTTGAAACTTACACCCTATCGACAGTGTCTGCATGACCTATCTCAAAGGTTTCGATCCATAGAGTTCAAGCATATCCCAAGAATGCACAACGAAGTTGCAGATGCCTTAGCCATATTATCATCCATGCTGCACCATCTGGACAAAGCGTATATAGATCCACTGCAGATACAAGTTCGTGATCAAAATGCTTATTATTTTGCTGTAGAATAAGAACTTGACGGTGAGCCATGGTACCATGATATTAAAGAATATTTGAGGATATGGGTGTACCCAGCACAAGCCATAGGATATCAGAAAAGGGCTATAAGGCGACTATCAAATGGATTTTTCTTCAGCGGAGGAGTTGTATACAAGAGAACTCCTAATTTGGGTCTATTGAGATGTATAGATGCAAAACAGGCCGCTATAATCATGGATGAAATACATGCAGGAGGTTGCGGACCCCATATGAGTGGATATGTTTTGACCAAGAAAATACTAAGAGCTGGATACTATTGGCTCACGATGGAGCGTGATTGCATTAGATATGTGCGGAAATGCCACCAATGCTAGATACACGGAGATTTGATTCACTCCCCACCCTATGAGATGTATACAATGTCAGCACCGTGGCCATTCGTTGCTTGGGGCATGGGTGTCATCGGCCTAATAGAGCCCACAGCATCTAATGGGCACATATTTATCTTGGTAGAAATTGATTATTTCACTAAATGGGTGGAGGCGGAGACATTCAAAGCAGTAACAAAGAAGGAAGTAGTGGATTTCGTACATACAAATATCATTTGTCTCTTTGGAATTCCTAAGGTGATTATCACGGACAATGGAGCAAATCCTAACAGTCACCTCACGGCAGAGGCATGTCAAAAGTTCAAAATCCTGCACCGTAACTCTACACCTTATCGGCCTAAAGCAAATGGAGTAGTTGAGGCTGCGAATAAGAATATTAAAAAGATTCTCAGGAAGATGGTGGAAGAGTCAAGACAGTGGCATGAAAAATTACCATTTTCTCTCGTGGGTTATCGTACAATTGTACGTACTTCAATTGGCACAACACCTTACTTATTAGTGTACGGAACAGAGGCAGTCATACCTGCAGAAATTGAAATACCTTCCCTCCGGAACATAGCTGAGGCTGAAAATGATGAATGGGTAAAAGCTCGGCTAGAGAAATTGAGCTTGATCGATGAAAAAATGTTAGCAGTAGTCTGTCACGGACAGCTTTATCAACGGAGGATGGCCAGAGCACAAAACAAGAAAGTACGTCCACGGAAATTCAAAGTTGGACAGTTGGTGCTAAGATGTATTTTACCACACTGGGCCGAAACAAAAGGAAAGTTTGCACCTAATTGGAAGGGCCATTCATGGTGTCTCGGGTATTGTCCAACGAAGCTTTATATCGAATAGATGTGGAAGGGAAATGTGTAGGGACTGCTATCAACTCCGATTCAGTCAAGAGATACTATGTATGATTCTTTTTTCATATGTACAATTGTATTTGTCATAATTTTGAAATTGAAATGATGAAGGCATTTTATTTCTCTATCCAAACCATTTACCAATTGCTACCCCTTTTGAGCCTTATTGCATTATTCTTTGATACCCCTCTCTCGGAACCAGTTATGAACAAAAAAAACAAAGAATTAAAAGAATGAAGAAAAATGAAAATAAAGAAAAAATGAAAAAAAATGATGAAAAAAAAAGAAAGGGATATAGAAGAAAAATATACAAAAGAAAATATACAAAAGAAAAATCGGGAAAAGTCAAATGACAAAGATATCTTATGATCTAAACTACGTCTGACTTGATCCCCAAAGGGTACGTAGGCAGCCTCAATGAGGTTCAGTCACGACAGAAATAAAATCCAAAATTCCCCAAATATTGAAACTGGGGCAGAAGTTATGTTTTATGATTTCGAGAGTTGTAATTATTTTTGAACCCTTGTTTAAATTTTGAGCCTTTATACCTTTCTTTCAAAACCAATCCAAAAGCCACATTATGGTCCAAAGAAAGACCTTCTGATTGATTTCAAGAAAATGACGATACAACAAGAATAAAGAGAAACATGTCATGGACAATACCTGGAAGTTTGGAAACAGAAAAATAAAGAAAAATAAATGAGAGAGGCTTATTGGTGTAAACCCTAATGGGCACCATAAGGCGAATGTGAGGTGAGAGAAAAATAAATGACAGAGTCTTATTGGTGAAAACCCTAACGGGTACCATAAAGCGAATGTGAGGTGAGAGAAAAAATAAAATGAGAGAGTCTTATTGGTGAAAACCCTTACGGGCACCATAAAGCGAATGCGAGGAATGACCTGACGGAGGGACGGTTTGGGGTAATGGAAAGTTAGAAATTAAGCTAGCAACAATTTGATTGGACAAACTGGGTCAGATATTCAAATACATACCATGGTCAAAGGAATCAGCCTTCATACCCACATAAGTTTTGTCTTTACTTCAAAATACCTTTAACCTTGAAATTCAGGTCATTGCCTTTCATTCTATTTGTTCAAAACCAGTTGCCAATTGAAAGCTAGCTACCAGCTTCTCACGTTAGATGGTGTAATAACATTGAGTCCTCCAAAGGAAGAGAGAAAATAAAAATACATGGCGGTCATATAGCCAAAGGGAATAAAGGAAAAAGAAACAAAAAAAGAAAAGCAAAGGGGATTACAAGAGAAAAATTGAGAAAAACAATCAGGAATAAGTTGCAAAGCGGAATGAAGCAAGATGATGCAGACGATGGAAGCAAGGCCAGCAAGAATTCCAGTTGCTAACCATCAATTTATAACTAATAAATTGTTCACTGATTTAGACAGGGACAAAAGATTCAAATTCTCATTAATCACTTTAAAGTGAATGTAACCAATGTGGGAGAAAACATAAAAAAAAAACAGCAATAAAGGAGAGAATCCACAATGGAGAACTTAGTAATCAGGAACCTACACGAACAACAAGAGATGTATTATCTTTTGCAAATTTACACCCCAGTTATCAAACTGAGGGAATATTTTTCAGCATTTTCATTTCTGCATCACGCGCCCACCTGGATAATGAAGGAATATTTTTCTGCATTTTTATTTCTGCATCGGGCTCCCACCTGGATAATGAGGGAATACTTTTCTATATTTTCATTTATGCATCAGGCGCCCACCTGGATAATGAGGGAATACTTTTCTGTATTTTCATTTCTGCATCAAGCGCCTACCTCGATAACGAGGGAATATTTTTCTGCATTTTCATTTCTGCATCAGGCGCCCACCTGGATAACAAGAGACTATTTTTCAGCATTTTCATTTCTGCATCAGACGCCCACCTGGATAATGAGGGAATATTTTTCAACATTTTTATTTTTGCATCAGGCGCCCACCTGGATAATGAGGGAATATTTTTTTGCATTTTTATTTCTGCATCAGGCGCCCACCTGGATAATGAGGGAATACTTTTCAGCATTTTAATTTCAGTTCAGGCGCCCACCTGTATAATGAGGGAATACTTTTCAGCATTTTAATTTTTGTTCATGCGCCCACCTATATAACGAGGGAATACTTTTCAGCATTTTAATTTCTATTCAGGCGCCCACCTGTATAACGAGGGAATACTTTTCAGCATTTTTTTTAAAAAAAAGGAGTTTTTCTAATAAAGTAACACCATAATACATTGAAAGCCCCATACTGGGGCAGAGGAAAAAGTTTTCTTTGATTTTGCAATAAGCAGGTATGAACCTGAAGAGCAAGAAGCACATTTCGAAGTCATACAAATGGAGGAAAGTAGTATGTTGGAAGCAAATCATAAGCGAATATTCACAAAAATGGAAGAAGCAAATAAAGAGCAACATGCAATATGGAAGAGCAGGGCAATACAAGAAGACAAGACATACATAGGATTTTCTCGTACTTCATAGACCATAGCTTAGAATAGCTTCTTTATTTTATTCTTATCCCGGTGTAATAAGGAGTCAGTCAGCAATAACAGCAACAACAACATCAATAGCAAATCCCCTGGTAGTTTCAAACTACCAGACCTTCCCGAACTACACTGACCTGATTCCTGTTTAGCCCAGGATATGTAGGCAATCTCTAAAGCAGTGCAGTCAAAAGTTTTTCAAAATGCTTCGTACGAAATATGCAAGTGGGCAAAAATCTCTCGTTACTGCTCACTTATCTTTGCACTGAAACTCATCGTGTTCCGAGCAAAGAGGGCCAGTTGTGAGCACGTGATTTTTGCCCTAAGCAATTAAATTCCAATATATATATATATATAATAATAATACAAAAATAATTTTTGTTTGCAATTGTGTGATTTAGTTGAAATACCAGTATTTTTGTTTGAAAATAAAGTTGAAATGAAAATACAAAGAAACCAATTAGGAAAATATCACAAAAATGTTAAAATTTAGAAAATCAAGTAAAAATGCAAAAAATGCCGGAAAATAGAGTAAAATGCAAAAATATCTAAAAAATAAGGAAAAATGCAAAAATGAGAAGTAAAAGAAATATAAAACAAATATAAAATAAAATATACAAAAACATAAAAAAAGAAAATACAGAAATTAAATAAAACACAAATAAAAATACAAATATACAAGATTTGGGCCAAATACCTATTCAACCCAATACAAAACCAGGTCCAAACGAGGGAACCCAGTCTGCCCAGGCTTGAAACTAAACGACACCGTCCAATACACCAAATCCGGGACGTTGATACATTTGATCAACGGACCAGGCAAGGCGGTGACCTTATGAAAGAAACGACGTCGTCCTTAGAACTAATCACAGCCGTCCAATGTGTTTGATCAGACGGACAAGGCCGATTAGCCAATTAATTGAAACGACGTAGTTTAATTAAATAATCTTAACTGTTCAAATAACATGATCTAACAGACTCTAGAAGACCTCCTATTAATCTACGCGACGACGTTTAGGAAGAGATGGTCCTGGCCATCCATTTCAGTTGATCTAATGGCCAGGATTCATCAACCTGGGATTCATATATATACTCCCCTCTCCCCGTTTTGTCCGTCATTATACACACACATATCTCTCATTACAACCCTAGCCGCCTCTAGGTCATCTTCTTCCTTCCTCTCTAGTTTCGCATGGAGACCACCGGAGACATGTACAGTCTCCGTCTCCGGCCTAAGCCCATCCCTCAAACACCCTCCTTACCACCAAATAACCTTTAACCCCCATTAATCACGACCCAAAAACCAACAACCTCCCTATTCTTGAAAATTTGGTCGCCGGAACACTAGCCGACGACCACCCAAAATATGAACCAAAGTCTCAAAATAACACCATTAAACCACCTTGAGGCGATTTACCACCCTATCTAGGTTGTTTCCCTCGACTAAACCCCAAACTCGTCGAATATTAGAAAAACACTCGCCGGAACCCTACTCCGGCGAGTACCGAAAACAAACCCATACACAAAATATTACCCCAGGCCTCCAGACTACCCCTCACACACTTAAATCGAACCCCCAAAGCCCGTTTGGAGGATCTAGCATTCAGAAGACTAACAGTCTCCGAAGCTCTGCAAATTAAGAAAAGTGAAAAGAACAAGAAGAAAGAAAGAAGAAAGTAAAGAAAGAAAAGGAAAAAGCAAAAAGAAAAGGCCTGAAAAAAGCTAAGTATCCCCACCTTTGCTTTCATTCAGTGATGTTATGTGCTCTGAAAAATTACTTCTTTACATGCCTACTATGTTTGTCTGAATCTATTCCTATGCATGCCTAAAAATATGAATATATCTCTGCTTTTCATTCATACTTGTTCATGCGAGCCCTGAATCTTATACATGCCTAAAAATTATCTAGTGTTCTTAGGGTTTTCGATATTAACTACTCATGAATCATGTGCCAATTAACCAGTTTTATGTGATTGTTCATTATATTCTGTCTCGATTGGGTTTTGGTTAGTTGGAATTCAACTATTATCAAATTTCTCCTCTGAGTTCTGATTAATTGGAAGTTAATTCGTGATTAAGGTTATATGTGCAAAACAACATGAATCTGGCTATATTTGTAACTTGATTTGTATGTGAGTTCATTCTGAACCTTTGAATGCTTATGTTACTTAGGTCATGAGTATAAATGTCTTGTGGCTACGTTTGTGAGTTAAGTCTGGTTTTTGATTAAGTGGTTATGTTTTGATTAGTGGCTATGTTCTGATTAATGGCTATTTGTAAAAGTGGCTAATAATGGAAAGGGTGTAGTCTGAAGTTGCTTAACTCTTAAAGGCAAGGCTTAGTGGTTATTTGTTAAATAGTTACTAACCTAGTCCTGCCAGACCTAAGGCAAGTTGGGTAAATATACACAAATAAAATGGGTAAAAGGGGAAGAATAAAGGGCATTCCTGTTGATTAAATAGAGCATATAGGGATAAAAGTGACTTTAAAGCTTGGTATTTCTAAAATTAATTAGATAATAAAGGGTAGACTGGGTAGAGCTAAAAGGCATTAATGAAATAAACCTTAACAAGTGAGGGTAGTTAGGTAAAACATGCCTAATAGAACCTAATAGAACTGCCCAGAACCTTCTAGCAGGGGTCTTAGGGCAGTTCAATACATTTTGAACAGACCATTCTGTAACTATTTGAAAAAATAAGGGGAGGGAAATACAATTAACTTATTTGAAATTCCCCCCAAAATACCTCTATAAATAGGCTTTTAATAAGCCTGAAAAAGGGGTTCTAAAATATAGAGTTAGACATTAATTGGCAACTAAAGGTTTTACAAATTTAGAAAAGCTGATTAACTCGAGTGTTATCCTGAGAATCTCTTGGGTTCGTTTCTTCACTGGTTTATTACTACTTTTGCTGGGTTCTCTTATTTGCTTGGGTTGATTTGCTGGGTTCTATATCCTGGAATTTTGGTAGTTGTTGCTGTGTTAATTCATTTACTATTGTTGCTATATCGTTGTTGTTGTTCCTGACTATTCTTCTTCTCCAACTCTAGACTCATCAATTTTCTATTTGAACCAGGTACACTACTATGACCTGAAGTTGTAAATGAGCTGCTAATTGGAGAAATAAAATGATAATCATGTTTAACTAAATCTTCGTGTATTTGTTATTTCATTATGTAGTTAAAAGTACTTAGATCCTTGTAATTCATTTAGGACTTGATTGTAATAATTAGTGGACTGTATATATGCTTTTAACTCAGTAATGGCAGTAGTGATATAAATGATAGGGTAAATAATCTAGGTAGAGGAGAATCACTTAAATCTAAGATTTAAACTAGTATAAGTTTAGTTAAATCGTTAAGATTTAAAACTAGCATAAACTAGACATGAAGTGTTAATGTTTGGACGTTCTATGTTTCGAATCTGGATCAGTTAATTGTAAAGTATAAGTAGCTTTGTACGTCAAACTGTGTTACTCATACTTAAGTTGATTTAGCTGTGAATTCTTTTTGAGATTCTGCAACTTGATAATAGTAAATCGAACATGTTTAATTAAAACTAGAATACTGTTTTCTTCAGTTAAATGAAAAATGATAAAAATAATTTTGCAATTAGCGTTCTAGTAGTTACTTGCTATCAAATTCGAATAGTTGAATAATAGCATTGATGTTAATCCCTGTGTTAGAACTATTAGTTAATTAGAAGTGATTATATGAAAACTGGTGTTTGCAAAATACTTAGTTAATAATAACAGTTGTCGCATGTTCATTAGTGTATATTATGAAACTGTTAATTAGCCATTATCATACTTCACATATAAATGATCTGGGCTTGAATATGAAATCAGGCCTTGATCAAAATGAGATAGCACTTATGCCTGTAAATGGAAAGGGAAATAAGTATTGGGCTGCAGAAGCTCAGCTCTGCTCTGTAAGTCGCTGAGCTGGTCTTGGTCCAGGCCCGGTAATAAATATGGCCTGGACGCTGATACACGATAACATGGAATTAATATGAAAACAATTATATTAGGGTGAAAACATATAAATAGAGAATGCAGTATGCTTTAGGAAGAACCTTAATAAAAACGGAGATGAGCCTCGCCAAATCATAAAGGCATAGTTGCGGGGCCCTCCATAATTTCCTATAAAAATGTTAGAAATCGGAAAGATCGTTTAACGAATTCCACGGTCTCCCCCCAAATTAACAAGACGTAGACACCTTAGGGCACAATTTATAATATATATACATTCCTAATATGGGTGCACATTTATGTGACCCAAATCCAAATCACGACGAAGCTGAAATGCATTAAAGTCGCAGGCGTACTGGTTGCAGTGTGACTTGAAATGCATATTCGCAACGTCGCAAAATCCTAAAATTAATAAAAGCGGAACATCAGTAACATTTAAAACCAAGGCATATAAGGAAATAAAATATAACAAATATGACAGTTGAGCGACCGTGCTAGAACCATAGAATCTGGCAGTGCCTAACACCTTCTCCCGGGTTAACAGAATTCCTTATCAGGATTTCTAGTTTCGCAGACTGTTAAAAAGAGTCATAATTTCCTTGGTTCAGGATTATACCGGTTACTTGGGAAACCATTATTCTCCCAAGTGGCGACTCTGAAATCTAATAAATAACTCCCGTTCTGATTGTCCTTTAAGTAGAAAAACTCCTTCCCCATTACTATTGTTATGTCCCTTTTCGGGGTGTAATAGTAAATAGTTGGGACATTTTCGGTATAAGAAAAAGGAGGTGTGACATATATGTCATAAGGAATATGATTATTGAGATATTGCTTTCACAATCCAAGAAAAGGTTTTCACAAAAAAATGGAAAATAATTGAGGCGGAAAAGGCGCATCCTAAAATGAAAAATGCAATGGGTTCAAAATATATATATATATATATATATATATATATATATATATATATATATATATATATATATATATATATATATATATATATATATATATATATATATATATATATATAAAAAAGAATTATTTTAACAGCTTGTTTGGATGGTTGTTATCTATTGTATTGCATCACATTGTTACTTTTAATATAATATTTATTTTGATTGTTACTTAAATTTTATTGTATTCCATTTAAAATAAGCAAATAAAAAATAGGTATAACATAAAGACCTGAATACAATAAAGTATTAATTTTACCATCATACCATCGTAGTCTTTTACATCTGATTTGAGTTCTACCAGAACCAAGAAAACATCACACAGATAGACGCAAAGGCTTTGCAACAGAAAAAATAAAGAGAAGGAAAATGATAGACGGAAGTTTCCATTCATCGAAAAAACTAAGTAAACAGTATGGATATAAAAAGTGATTTTTCGGAAGATGAATAGATATAGCATGTTCACTATATTTACATAAGTCTTTACTGGACTTATGAAAGAAACATTAAACATTGAAGAACTATGGCTTAGATTTCTTAATGACCTGGAACGTTACATTTTGGAACATGAAATGTCACGACCCTAGTTCACCAAGTGTGAACCTACCATGACGGCACCCAGTCTTCGCGACTAGGTAAGCCTAACACGATGTGGAATATATAATTTTATGAATAAAATATAAGATAACAGCGGAATAATATAAATGAAATGTAATAAGCGCCGCTCGGTACATACACTTCGCCAAACACCACTAGGGAACATACTACCAAGACCCGGAAACCCACGGGCAACACAAACCAAAAAAAAGAGTAAAACTGTGGCTCTATACATCAAGAATGTCTATATAACGAAAATAAGGGAGATAACTAATATCACTAATGAGAATAGAAGGGGACTCTCCGGATCCGCGGACGTAGCGGATCATACCTCAAGTCTCCTAAAAGTGCTCCTAAATCACCTGTAATGTGCCTGATGTGATGTACCTAGATTTGCACAACAAAAGTGTGCAGAAGAGTAGTATGAGTACACCACAACAGTACTCGGTAAGTGCCAAGCCTAACCTCGATGGAGTAGTGACGAGGAAGGTCAGGGCCGTACTGAGAGAAAAAATAACAAAATGATAATGACCAAAATAAGCAGTTTAAATAATAATAATTCTGAAATAACAACAATAAAGTGATTACCGCAACCGTCTACAATTAAGCTAACAACAAGTAACCAACACAACATAAATTGCAGGAGTTGTCTTCACCATGAACCACTATTTCTTGACGGTCCCATTCGAACTTTACCATCTGATGAAGTGAGGAAGGTACAGCCTTTGCCGGATGAATCCATGGCTGACCAAGTAGGAGATTGTAGGATACGGCAACATCCAAGACTTGAAATTCCATTGTAAACTCCACAAGTCCGATAGTAAGCTCCAATACGATGTCTCCAACAGTGTTCTTTCCGCCTCCGTCAAATCCACGCACACAAATACTGTTCTTAGGGATTCTTTCACGATCAATCTTGAGCTTTCCCAAAGTAGACAAAGGGCATATATTAGCACTCGACCCATTATCAATCAACACACGGGTCACTACCGAATCTTCACATTTCACAGTAAGATATAAAGCCCTGTTATGCTCTGTTCCTTCTATCGGCAGTTCATCATCTGAGAACGTCACTCTGTTCACCTCAAATATTTTATTTGCGATCTTTTCAAGATGACTCACTGTAATCTTCTCAGGCACAAGAGCCTCATTCAAGATTTTCATTAATGCATTACCGTGTTCATCAGAGTGAATCAGTAAGGACAGCAGGGATATTTATGATGGCATCTTTCTCAATTGCTCCACTATCGAATAGTCATGCGTTTTCATTTTCTTCAAGAACTCCTAGACCTCTTCCTGAGTAACAGCTTTCTTTACATTGGCCGGATTATCTCTAGTGAGATTTGTTTTTCTTAATTCGTCGAGAGCAAAGCACCTCCCCGACCTGATCAACCCGTGGGTCCCACAAATTTCGTCTTTAATCTTCTTTCCTTTATACATGACGGTCACATTATAGTAATTCCATGGCACAGCTTTAACGTTCACAACGGTAATTTGAGTAACCGGTTTGATAATGATCGGCTCTATTTGTGCCCCTTTCACAGTCAACACAGGCTTTGTACTTGCTCCTGGAAATATCACCTTCAGTGGCTCAGGGTCTGCTATCACCAATGGCTCATTCAATACCACTCTCTCACCCATTACTTTTTCCTCTACCTTGCCTCTGCTTGCCTTAATCATCATTACAGCTTGAGAAGGCTTTTTGCAATCTCCCCCTTGTATCACTTCTATCATATGGGCCTCATGCTGAACAGGTAGGGGGTTTTCTGTGATATTGGGAGCCTCGGGAGCCTGGACTTTAATTCTTCTTGAATCAATAAGCTCATGTATTACAGCCTTCAGATGCCAACACTTTTCAGTATCGTGTCCCAGAGCTCCCGAACAGTACTCACAACTAACAGACCAGGTTCCTCGGTAGTGGGTTAGGGATTTTTGATTCAATGGGGTTCAGGATTCCGAGCTGCCTCAGTCTATGAAAAAAACTGGTGTATGACTCACCCAAGGGAGTAAATGTTTTCTTCTTTTGCATTCTATCATTTCCTGACTCCGGGATTAGGATGAAAACCTGTTCCATCGGGATTTTTATATATTTTGGATGGTGGGTATGTGTTCTGAGTGTGGTAGGTATTATGATGTGTTGGTGCTCGCCATGGAGTAGGCGATGGTGGATAGGTTTGAGCATAATGTACAGAAAATTGTGGAACATGGGGAGGGTAGTAATGTTGTGGTGGGCCATATGATGCTGGTGAATAGGGTTGATAATGTAGGCGAGGTTGATGGAAATATGGATTAGGATTCCTGGACCACGATCTCCCTTCTACAACTGCCACCTCTTCTTTATTCTTTTTCCCAAGAGCTCCACCTGTGCCTGTTTGAATTGCTTGGGTCATAGCTTTTATGGCTGAATAGCTCATAATCTTGTTTGATTTTAGCCCTTCCTCAACCATGCTCCCCATCTTAACTACTTCGTAGAATGTTTACCCGCCGGCTGATACTAAATGCCCGTAGTATGTTGGTGCCAAAGCTTGTAGAAAATAGTAAACCATATCTCCTTCTTTCATAGATGGGTCTACCCGAGGAGCTTGTTCTCTCCACCCGAAGTCGTATCCGGAACGATTTCCAAGTTGTACTGGAAATGATTAGCGAATGCTTGGGCTAGGTCATCCCAAATAAACCATCTAGCGTGGTCTTGCCTGGTGTACCATTCCAGAGCCGATCCGCTAAGACTTTGGCTAAAGTAAGCCATGAGAAACTCATCTTTTCCACCCACACCGCGCATTTTGCTGCAGAAGCCCCTCAAATGTGCTATTGGGCCACCGTGACCGTCATATAGATCAAATTTCGGTAGCTTAAAACCTGCTGGTAGTTGTACCTCGGGGAATAGACATAAGTCTTTGTAAGCTACGCTCACTTGGTCTCCCAGGCCCTACATGTTCCGGAATGATTGCTCAAGACTTTTCATCTTTCGGATCATCTCTTCCTGTTCAGGATTTTTGGGTGGTTTTTCCTCTTCAGCTGTGTCGATGAGAGGAGTATAAGAATCATGCTGTCAGAAAGTAGATTCCGGAGGATAATAATGATTGTCTTGGACGTGAAATAATGGTTCACTAGATGATTTATGTAATGTCGCTGGTGGAGGGGCCACATATACGGGAGCGATATGTGGGGGTGGAATTTGTTTGTGAAGTAGAGGGGGTGGTGGTGCTTGTGAGGTAGTTGCATAGTAAGGTGAGTGTGTGGGGTAAGTGGAGGATAAGTTTACGGTAGGTGGGTCCTGTGCTTGGACCGGTGGAGGGATATAAGCAGGATTGGCTGGGTATGTGGGTAAAGGTTGTCCCTTTGCCCAGGCCTGGTACATCTCGGCCATCTGCTTCTTGAGCTTGTACATCTCTTCTTTCATACTGCCCACGTCCAATACCTCATCCTCCCGTACTGGATCCACAATTGTGGCCTCAATTTCCTGAGTGATTGCCTTTGTCATATCCTTAGAACGAGTGTCGTAATGATGGGTTGCCAGAATGCCAGCTACTAACCACTTATCTATTACTTAACAACAACAATACTCGTTATCGGTTAGGCCATAATGGATCAAAAATCATATGTTGGGAGCACAAACACAATTTTGCTTGGCAATATGCGTCATCCCAGCTTTATTATTTTTATGTTGTCTTTTCTCGTTTTGCCAATTCTTTTGTTTCCGCTTTTTCTTCTTTCTTCTCTCTTTTATTTTTATTACCACCAACGTTCCTCTTTTTTTTCTTTGGTCGATCCTATGCATTTGCCTACTGCATATGTATTGAAAGAAAAAGAACATCAAAGATCACGAATACAAATTTTTGGGATTTTCAATTTATTGATAACCAACATTGATTACAAAGATAAACACTAAGATGATAATTGTACTACAATCCTCTAATAATGCAAAAGATGAAAAATACAGACTCAAAATGCATAACCTAAGAATACATTAAAGATCCTAGTGCCCACGGTACATCGTTCGGTCTCATCGCGGACCTATATGCAAGTCCCCTTTGGAGTTTGTCTAAATCACCCATTATTTGCTTCACGAATATCATTGCTGAGGTGAAAAATGTGGTCTGGGTCATATCTTCACATATCTGGCATTTCTGAGTGATATAATGAGCAATGTTGACAATTCTCTCTCTAATCATTCCTTTGAAGTAACCTCCCTATTTGTTCGGCACGGACATCTTGAGTTTGTTGGATTTTCTCTTGAAGCTCCTGCAGTTCCATTTCTAATCGTGCCATGGCCATATAACTATGTTCTCTTTCCATGCTAAAATCTTTTACTTGTTTGCTAATTTTGACCTCGGCAGTGACAATCTTTTCCCTCAATCGAGCAACTTCGACATTATGTTTTTCTTTCAATTGTTGGATCATACGTGCCCTTTCTTCAGCATTCCTAGCCAATTGCTTACGAACCCCAATCAATTCTTTTTCGGCTTTTTCTAGGTCAAAACTATAATCATTCACCTTTCGCCGCAAATTATCAATCAATTTTTTATCCCCGGCATTTCGAATAGGGGTTTCAGTTGATGTTCTCATTTTCAAAATTTGAGTGTTTAGGGCCTCATTTTCTTTAACCAGTTGCTTCTTTTCACCTTCATCGGCTGCTATTTGTACGCTATTTTCGAACTTGAGGTCTTGAACTTGTTTTTCTAGCATACTGATTTTTGCTCGGTATTCATTTTTCTTAGCCAACCAATCTCATTGCTCTTTCGACAGCTCGGTGAATTCTTGGATATGAGGTCTCTTCATTGGTCTTCCATGCTCATAATCTCTTTTATACCATGTGGAGTAACCAAGTGACACTTCACCCTTGGCCCGACCCCTTACATAGGATTCTGATTTTAAACATTGAAACTCATTCCAAATTTGACGGACTTTTGCTTCAGGAAACTGCCCATCGGGACTATTCTCTATTACTTGAGTGCTGAGGTCTCCATCTTTTGGCACTATTTGATATCTTCCAAATTGCCGTAAAACTCGATATGGAGCATAGGGTTGAATACATCTGATCCTCATTAAGAGAAAGTGCGATCCTTCTACTGGCATATATATAATTGCGTTGATGGGTAGCCACCCGAATGTCCATTCTATCTGGCTAGCAGTAAGAGAACGGAAATAAGTGATCCAACCCTTAAAACCCTTCCGGCAGCTTGACCCCTTTTATCCTCGTGTAGAATCCTTCTATGCAAGTTCTTTCTGAATATCCATAACTCAGAAAATGAGGACGATGGCTCAAGTGCTCGATCATCCACATTTGTAATAGCAAATTGCATCCCTTGAAGAAATCTACTCCAGCTTTACCAGTTGTGAGGGCACGAAAGATATCGGCTACTATCATAGGCACCAATATACTATTATCCTGTGTAAGGAGAGTACTGAAAATTCTAGCAATTCTTATATCGATGTTCCCGTCTTTCCTTGGAAATACTATTAAACCCGAAAAGGCTACCATGAAAGCAAGACGTCTATGTTCCTCCCATTTTGCACGGTTTGCTTTGCTGCAGAGTTTGTTTGCCGGGTTATTAAAACCTCCAATGTGACCATAACTATGGTATATGAAATTCATAGTGCAAAACCCATAGGCCAAATCTTCATTATGAATGCTTCTGGCTATTTTCAAGGAATCCAGGAATATATGACCGGTAACAGCTCTTGGAGCAACCTGATATTTGTCCTTCAGGGGAACCTCATCTTTCCCAATATCACTGGAAATCTCCTATAGTGATGGAGTAAGTTGAAGTCTAAGAAATGGACCACATTGTGTGCGGGATCCAAGCAGGTGACCAAGGCTCTAATGAGGTCTCCCCAGGGTATAATATCAAACAACCCGGTAAGACCTTTCAAATATTTCTTGACCTCTTCTTGTCCGTCTTAACCAAAATCATTCCATCATAGATGCAACTACAAAGAGATTTTATTCATTAATGAGAAAGGTTCATTTTGTATTGTGCTCATCCTGCAGATTTATTAAAGGTGATGTAATCACATATTATTTTGACCCAAAATGACAAAATATATTTTCAAAATTTTCTTTTTTTTCAAAAGCGAAAAGTCTCCTTTTGCAAATACGGCCTTTCAGCACTTCAATCGAAGATTTTAAGGCTGTACTTATTATTTTAAGGATACTGACTCAAAAGTGGCCATCTTTGCACAAACAGCCCTCCGGCGTCCTCTCGGGACATTCGGCTATTTTATCAAAATGACATCACTTTGATTTATTCAAAATTAACATTTTTTGGTTGTTTATTGTAAAAGGGGTGGTTGGACCCGTCAAGGGTTGCCTACGTATCTCGCCTAGTGGTGAGAATCAAACCATCGTAGTTCGGTCAAATTATTTTTAGACCAACTATTTTTAATTTTGACAAAATTGTCTTATTCCAACTATTTTTGATAATTTCCTCAAAATTTTGACAGAGTTTGGACATTATTCTTCTAAAATTACTATTCTTCTCTTTTCTTTCCCTTAACTATTTAGGCGGTCAGCATAATGGCCCAAGACAAATAGATGCAACATATAATCATGCTCGGTCTTTTCATATTCTTGCCACCTGTCCTAGACGGACCCAACTCCTTTGTTGAGTCCCCTAAGTTAGAAATGATGCAAATAATCGTCATAATTCTAGGCTCAATATCCTAATTTTTATTGGTTCTAGACTATGTACCCGAGAGGACAACTCGAGTTGAGGATGGGGCTACGTACCGGGGACCCGCGGGATCGTCCGGCTTAGTAACTTGTCCGGCCTCTTTTCTTATTTTTGGTATTGACACTAACAGAAAGGGGATTCTCAACCAGTAAGCACATCCCCGGAGGTAAGAAGAGAAGGGTTTTCGGCACAACTTTTATATACAATTCACGTAATATCAAAGCGGTAAACATATAGCACATTTATCAAAATATATAATGAAATAAGATATAATCAAAAACATCAATTTAACTGAGCTCGAATTCTTAAACCATGAACCAAAGTTCTGGGTTTCTTTTCCCCAACAGAGTCGTAGAGCTCTCACACCTCCTTTTTCATATGCTGCTTTACCCGCGAGAGCGTAGAGGAGTTTTTCCAATTTAAGTACAGTCAGAACGGGGTTAGTTATTTAAGTTTTCAGAGTCGCCACTTGAGAATATAATGGTGTCCCAAGTCACCGGTTTAATCCTGAACCGAGGAAAGGTTGGCTCTGTTATAGTCTGCGAACTAGAAATCCGGATAAGGAATTCTGTTAACCCGGGAGAAGGTGTTAGGCACTCCCGAATACCGTGGTTCTAGCACGATTGCTCAACTGTTGTATTTGCTTTTATCTGATTCCAATTATATGTTTTTAATTATGTGCATTAGTATTCCGCTTTTCAATTTTAAAGAATTGCAACGTCGTGAAAATGCATTCCTTAACCACACCGTACCAGTATGCATGTGGCTTTAGATATATTTTGGCTTCGTTGAGAGTAGGATTTGGGTCACATAAATATGCACCCGTACTTGAGAATGTATATTAAAATTGTGCCTACAGTATCTATTTCTTAATACTTTGGGAAAAGACCATGAAATTAGCTAAACGGTCCTTCCGAATCTAAAAATATTATAACAATTATTTGAGGGCCCCGTGTATTTTAGCTTATAATGAGGCTCATCTCATTGTATTTTTTAGAGGTCAACCCTAGGTTGTGCTATATTTTCTATCATTGTTTTTTCCCTAATTAACATAACCATAGTGCAGTTTTGTTGTGTATTTCATTCACATCTAGGACACTATATGTTTTGGGCCTGGAATTTGGGCTAATATAAAAGAAATGCTCATAAGTGCACATGGCTAATGGAAGCCCAATTCATAATTACAGAATTATTCCTTATGGGCTTAGAAGCTATCGCAATTGAATCTAGCTTCTTCTGCCTGATTACGTTCAAATTATTAACCAAATTCAAAACAGGTTCAAACATTCTTTATCAAACTAATTATATATGAACACGAGTATTACGATTTTCGATATCAGAATTTAACTAAAAATTTAACACCAATTTCTATTCGTATATTAATGTCTAGTTACCAAATTGTCTCAGTCTAATTTTATTATTAGAGATATATGTTCATTCAGGTGCAGAACTATCTAATTTTTCATTTAATTGGAAATGTTGTTCTAACTTTCAACAGACATGTTCAAATTAAATCCTTGATTTATTTTGTATTTTTGAATCTCTATTTCATATTAGGCTCCTGAACTTAACACGAGTTTTAAAACTAATTTAACAACTTAGAACCATAAACGAAATATTAATCTAACTACTTCATATTTTTCTCATTAACAATTACTGATTCATGATTTAACTAACAAAAGTACTACGTTTCTATTTTAAGAACAAACGAAAATTTACAAGTCATTCAGCTAGATTTTAACAGTTTCCGAATCTAAGACCTAGGTGATCATTTTTATTTGTTGTGCTTAGTATTATCTTATATTAACATCTAAACTAACTACTCTACAGAATCATTAGATTCAATTTAGAGTTTACACAGTCCAAGTCCATAATATACATAAAAAACTAACAAATTATGTGGATCTAAAATATTCTATAGTTATAAGATGAACGGAATTAAAAATAAGAGAAGACTAATGAATATTTCATATCTTCAAAGCTTTAATTACATCCCCGAAGATCAGGAGTGTACCTGGTCAAATTGAAAGGAAACTCGATGAGTTCTAAGGTGATAAGGAAGAAGAAGATCAGCAAAAGGCAGGAATCCAAGTGATAACAGCAATAACACCACAATATCACAGCAACAGACTCGAATTCACGATAAAATCCCAACAGCTTCAACCAAACAATGCAGAACAGTAGAAGAAAAACACCAGGACTCAAGAGTTCTCTACTCGAATTGCAATTAAACCAATGAAACGGTAGTAGAACACAATTTCTATGTATTTTAGACTTATCAAATTTCTGAACCTTTTTCATTGTAGCCTAAAGAGGCCTGTTTATAGAGCAAAATGGGAGGAAAATATGAAATTAATATTCAGATTTTCCACCCCTGCTCTGTCACGACCCAAACCCTGGTCGTGATGGCGCCCAACACAATGCTAGGCAAGCCCGACCATATTATCCCTTAAACCAGCCAGTTATTAATCAAATTAAACTTAAACGATAAATGATCATATCAGGTGATAAGCGAAATGTAAAACATACAAAATACGGTCCCAACCATATCGTGGTGTCACGAGACTGAGCCTCTACATAATAGCATCCTACTACAACCAAGTCTAGGCAATTAGGAAATCAACAAGATGATAAAGAAGAAGAAAACAAGCTCTGCGGACGCTGGCAGCTACCTCGTAATCTCCGCAAAAGTAGACAAGGATCGGCAACTGCAATGTCTCAACTGCTCTCGGGCACCTGTGGATCTGCACAGAAAGTGCAGGGGAGTGGGGTGAGTATATTTCAACTCAGTGAGTAACAATAATAAATAATAACTGAAGGTAAGAACTCCTGTGCTATCACTTAGCAGTTCTAAGGCAACCCTCACAGGTACGTCATCACTATAGTAGTACTCTAACCTCCAATCTACGTTTATCTCTACAAGATTCCACACCGAACCAACCCTCACTCGTACCCCTACGGTGTACGGCCATCTCAACATATAAAGACACATACCTATGTCTATAATGTATAAGTAATTAGGTAGATAATAGGATATGATTAAGTATAACGCTGCGGCGTGCAGCCCGCTCCAATACATATACCGCTGCGGCGCGCAGCCCGCTCCATTTAACGTCGACGGCGCTCACTGGGGGTGTATACGGACTTCGGAGGGGCTCCCTAGGCCCAAGCACTATAATACTGCGGCGTGCAGCCCGATCCACACATGTATTACTGCGGCGTGCAGTCCGATCCAATATTTATATGTATATATATTTATACTGCTGCGGCGCGCAGCCCGGTCCCATAATATACACCAGTGCTCACTGAGAATGTGTGCAGACTCAGACTCCGAAGGGGCTCCTACAGCCCAAGCGCAATAATACTTGCGGCGTGCAGTCCGTCCCACATGTATATACTACATGTATATTACTGCGGCGTGCAGCCCGATCCAATATAAGTATATATATATAATACCTCATAATGGGTCCTCGACCCTATCCCAGTCAATATGTGCTTGGCCTCTCAGGCCCAATATAATATATCACAGTGGGTCCTAGACCCTGTCTCGGTCAATATAGACTTGGCCTTTCAGGCCCACTCGGCTAGAACAGGGAATTCCACCCTAGATAATCTCTCTCAATGTACACATCTAGTACGGGCTCATATTATGCTATACAGGCTAGAGCTACGGCTGAGTGTATGTTTCCAACATGATATAAGGGTCACCTAGCTCTATAGGTTCCCTAATGCTCTACAGATCGGCACAAGGCCCCAAACATGGCTATTAGCCCAATTGTACAGTTATAATCTCATTAGCAGTCATACAACATAGTATTCTATTAGCCGGGAAGGACCAAGTCCAAGTCCCCAATCACAATGCCACCACACTCGTCTCAAGACGTGTGTCTCATCTCAACATAGCACTGTGAAGTGCTAGTACGGGGTTTCAAACCCTCGGTACATTATTTACTATCACCACTCACCTCGAACCGGTAGAAGCTTCAATCCGCCTTGCGCTTGCCTCGCAAATCAATCACCTCGGGTGCCAAATCTGCTCAAAATCATAGAGAATGCATCAATATATGCTAATTTCACGCAATTCATTCGAAATAACCCAAATTATATCAAAACCCACAAGTTGTCAAAACCCGACTTTTGGTGCGCTTCTCGAAAAATTATAAAAGTTACATATTCGGAACCCTCATCTCAATACGAGTCTAGGCATATCAAATTTACCAAATTCGCACTCCATTTTCCCACTCAAATCGGTAATTTACCAAAACCCTGGCTTAGGCTAAATTTCCCCACAATTTGATCCAATTTTCGTGAATTAAAGGAGGATTTCATGATAAAAACGTGTAAAGGAACCATAAAACTCACCTCCGATGATAACCCGATGATCTCACAGCAATAACTCGCCCAAATCGCCCAATTCCCCTCCAAGAACCGAGCCCCAAATGTTTTGCAACTTATGAAATTTTAACCCTTCTTTTATTTTTAACACAGGCCCGATTTCCACTTCTGCGGACAAAAATCCGCCTCTGCGAGGCCGCCCCTGCGACCAAATGGTCGCTTCTGCGAGATCACACCAAATCACCCAGTTCCGCTTCTGCGGCTGGGTCTCGCACCTGCGCGACCGCTTCTGCGGATACTCCTCCACTTCCGCGATCTCCCCCAGTTGCCCGCCTTCCGCTTCTGCGACCCTTGACTCGCAGAAGCGAGTCCGCTTCTGCGACTGACATCCGCTCCTGCGGAACCTCCTCACCAAACCCATTTTCGCTGTTGCGATGAAATCTCCGCTTCTGCGGTCCCGCTCCTGCGGTTCCCAATCCGCAGGAGCTAAAATGCTGCTGCAATTCATGACAGCAGCTCCCAAACTCCAATTTCCTCCCGTTCAACCTCCCGAAACCACCCCCGGGCCCCCGGGACCCCAACGAAAGCCACATACATACTCCATAGCACCATACGAACTTGCTCCAAGCATAATAACACCCTCTTAAACATCAAAATCATCAATTACACACGGATTCAAGCCTAAGTTTTCTTCAAAACCTCCGAAACTAGCGTTCGATCAAAAACTCGACCAAACGACCTCCGAATGAACTGAAATTTTGCAGGCACATCTAGAATCACCTAACAGAGCTTCTGCAACTGTCGGAATTTCATTCCGACTCCCGGATCAAAATCTCACCTATCGATCGAATTTCGCCAAAATTCAACCTTAGCCAATTCAAGCCTATTTCTACATCAGGCCTCCAAATTCAATTCCGATCGCTCCCCTAAGTCACAAATCACCTCCCGGAACTAACCGAATCATCAGAATCCGATTCCAAGCCCTCTAACCAAATAGTCAACTCCAGGTTGACTTTCCTTATTCAAGTTTCCTTCAAAAAGGCTATATGTCTCATTTTCAATCCAATTCACTCCTAACTTCCCCGATAGACTCTAACACAGATATAAAAGCATGAATTATGTAATTACGACACAACGGGGTGGTAATTCCCGTGACGACAGGCCGGGTCGTCACATTCTCCCCCTCTTAAGCAAACGCTCGTCCTCGAGCGGGTCAAGAAACATACCTGAAGTCTCAAATAGCTGAGAGTATCTGCTCCGCATCTCCTGCTCAACCTCCCAAGTAGCCTCCTCTACGGGTCAACCTCTCCACTGAACCTTAACTGAGGCAATCTCCTTCGACCTCAACTTCCTTACTTGGCGACCCAAAATAGCAATAGGCTCCACATCATAGGATAGATCACCATCAAGCTGAATGGTACTGAAGTCTAATACATGGGACGGATCTCCGATGTCCTTCCGGAGCATAGACACATGGAATACTGGATGAACGCTGGATAAGCTGGGTGGCAAGGCTAACTCCTATGCCACCTCTCCAACTCTCCTGAGTATCTCAAAAGGACCAATGTACCTGGGACTCAACTTCCCTTTCCTCCCGAACCTCATGACACCCTTCTTGGGTGAAACCTTCAGCAATACTCTATCACCAACCATGAAAGACAACTCTCGCACCCTACGGTCTGCATAACTCTTCTGGCGAGACTGTGCTGTGCGAAGCCTCTCTTGGATCAACTTTGCTCTATCCAGAGCATCCTGAACTAACTCAGTCCCTATCAATCTATCCTCACCAGGCTCAAACCATCCGACGGGAGATCTACACCGTCTGCCATACAATGCCTCATACGGGGCCATCTGAATACTCGACTGGTAGTTGTTGTTGTAGGCAAACTCGGCAAGTGGCAAAAACGCATCCCATGAACCACCAAAGTCAATCACACATGCCCGCAACATATCCTCCAGGATCTGCATAGTGCGCTCAGACTGTCCGTCTGTTTGGGGGTGAAATGCGGTGCTCAACTCCACCCACGTACCCATTTCTCGCTGAAATGCTCTCCAAAACTGAGAAGTGAACTGAGTGCCTCTGTCAGATATAATAGACACCGGGACCCCATGCAACCTAACAATCTCCCGAATAAAGATCGATGCCAACCGCTCCGATGAGTAAGTAGTACTAACTGGGATGAAATGTGCGGACTTAGTCAGCCGATCAACAATCACCCATACAGAATCAAACTTCCTCGCTGTCCGAGGGAGCCCAGTAACAAAATCTATGGTGATCCTCTCCCATTTCCACTCGGGAATAACCATACGCTGAAGAACACCGCCCGGTCTCTGATGCTCATACTTGACCTGCTGGCAATTGAGGCACTTAGCTACATGCCTAACAATATCCATCTTCATTCTCCTCCACCGGTAGTGTTGTCTCAAGTCTTGGTACATCTTTGCGGCACCTGGGTGAATAGAGTACCGCGAACTGTGTGCCTCCTCAAGTATCAACTCCCGCAAACCATCAACATTGGGCACGCATATACGGCCCCGCATCCTCAGAACACCATCACTGTCGATAGTCACATCTCTAACATCATTATGCTGCACTCTGTCCTTAAGGACAAGCAAATGTGGGTCATCATACTGTCGCTCCCCGATGCGATCATATAAGGAAGATCGAGAAACAACACAAGCCAACACCCGACTCGGCTCCGAAATATCTAATCTCACTAGCCGATTGGCTAGAGCCTGAACATCATAAGCAAATGGCCTCTCCCCAACTGGGATGAAAGCTAGGCTGCCCATGCTAACCGCCTTCCGACTCAAGGCATCGGCCACCACATTGGCCTTCCCCAAATGATACAAAATAGTGGTATCATAGTCCTTAAGCAACTCCAACAACCTCCGCTATCTCAAATTAAGGTCCTTCTGTCTGAATAAGTGCTGAAGGCTGCGATGATCCGTGAACACCTCACAGGAGACACCATACGGGTAATGCCTCCAAATCTTCAAAGCATGAACTATGGCTGCTAGCTCCAAATCATGAACAGGGTAGTTCTTCTCGTGGGGCTTCAACCGACGAGAAGCATAAGCAATGACCCTACCCTCCTGCATCAACACACAACCAATGCCCACTCCTGAGGCATCACAATATACAGTCCGATTTTTTTGGTTCGGTCAGTATTACGCTGTAACGACCCGGCCTGTCGTTACGGGAATTACCACCCCGTTACCTTGCAATCACATATCTTATGCTTTTATGACAGTATTAGAATATATCGGGTGAGTTAGGAGTGATTTGGATTGAAAATGAAACAAATAGCATGTTTGAAGAAAGCATGAATATAAAAAGTCAACCAACAGTTGACTATTGAGTTAGAGTGCTCGGAACCGGATTCTGATGATTCGACTAGTTCCGGGGGATCATTTATGACTTAGGAGAACAATCAGAATTGAATTCGGAGGTCCGGTGTAGTTTTAGGCTTGAATTGGCTAAGGTTGAATTTTGGCGAAATCCGAACGGTAGGTGAGATTTTGATCCAGGGGTCGGAATGAAATTTCGACAGTTGCAGTAGCTCCGTTAGGTGATTTTGGATGTGCCTGCAAAATTTCAGGTCATTCGGACGTCGTTTAGTCGGGTTTTTGATTGAATGCGTAATTCGGAAAGTTTTAAGGAATTTAGGCTTGAATCCGTGTGTAATTGGTGATTTTGATGTTTAGGATGGTGTTTTTATGATTGGAAAAAGTTCGTATCGTGTTTTGGAGTATGTTGGTGGTTTTCGTTGGGGTCCCGGGGGCCTCGGGTTGATTTCGGGGTCCAAACGGACCATTTCTTCTATTTTTGAACTGCTGTTGGCTGCTGGTTTTGTTGCAGACGGATGCTCTATGCGATCGCGTAGAGTAGATGCGATCGCATAGAAGGATGGAGGTGAGCCCCAGAGTTGTTCTATGCGATCGCGTAATAGGAGATGCGATCGCATAGGTATGGAAACTGGCACTCTGCGATCGCATAGAGTCATTGCGATCGCATAGAAGAGATTGGAGGGGTGAGAAAAATGTGCTATGCGATCGCATAGCAAGGGGTGCGATCGCATAGGTTTGTCAGACTGTGCATTGCGATCGCATAGCCAGTGTTGCGATCGCAGAGAAGAAAAGATGAGGCCCGGAAGGTTGTGCTATGCGATCGCGGGAGTGCATTGCGATCGCATAGAAGGGGAAATTGGCAGGAAAATTTAACTCTATGCGATCGCATAGGGTCATTGCGATCGCATAGAAGGAATGGTCTGGCAGTGAAATTAAAACCAGAACAGAACCAGTCGCGGGTTCATATACCCAAAACACCATTTTTGAGTTCTAGAGAGAGAAACTCACGGGAATTGCTGGTAATTCATCGGGGATTCGTCGGAGGTAAGTTTTGTGGCTTAATTACATCATTTTAACATGAAATCCTTGGTTAAATCCTTGTAAATGGAAGATTAAAGGTGGGTTTGAGCCCTAGGCCTAAATTAAAGAAAAACACCGATTTGAGTGGGCAAATGGAGTCCGATTTTGGTAAATTTGATATGCCTAGACTCGTATTGAGACGAGGGTTCCGAATATGTAACTTTTATAATTTTTCGAGAAGCGCACCAAAAGTCGGGTTTTGACAACTTGTGGGTTTTGATATAATTTGGGTTATTTCGGATGAATTTCGTGAAATTAGCATATATTGATGCATTCTCTATGATTTTGAGCAGATTTGGCACCTGAGGAGATTGAATTGCGAGGCAAGCGCAAGGCGGATTGAAGCTTCTACCGGTTCGAGGTGAGTGGTAGTAGTAAACAATATACTGAGGGTTTGAAACCCCGTACTAGCACTTCACAGTGATTGGGGGTTCGGACTTAGTCCTTCCCGGCTAATAGAATACGGTGTTGTATGTCTGTTAATTAGATTATAACTGTACAATTGGGCTAATAGCCATGTTTGGGGCCTTGTGCCGATCTGTAGAGAATTAGGGAACCTATAGTGCTAGGTGACCCTTATATCATATTGGAAACATACACTCAGCCGTAGCTCTAGCTGTATAGCATAATATGAGCCCGTACTAGATGTGTACATTGAGAGAGATTATCTAGGGTGGAATTCCCTGTTCTAGCTGAGTGGGCCTGAAAGGCCAAGTCTATATTGATTGAGACAGGGTCTAGGACCCACTGTGATATATTATATTGGGCCTGAGAGGCCAAGCACATATTGACTGGGATAGGGTCGAGGACCCATTATGAGGTATTATATATATACCTATATTGGATCGGGCCGCACGCCGCAGCAGTATATATATTGGATCGGACTGCACGCCGCAGTAATATACATGTAATATACATGTAACGGACTGCACGCCGCAGTATTATTGCGCTTGGGCTGTAGGAGCCCCTTCGGAGTTTGAGTCCGCACACATTCTCAGTGAGCACTGGTGTATATTATGGGATCGGGCTGCACGCCGCAGCAGTATAGAGATATATACATATATATATTGGATCGGACCGCACGCCGCAGTAATAATTGTGTGGATCGTGCTGCACGCCGCAGTATTATAGTGCTTGGGCCTAGGGAGCCCCTCCGAAGTCTGTATACACCCCCAGTGAGCGCCGTCGACGTTAAATGGAGCGGGCCGCGCGCCGCAGCGGTATATGTATTGGAGCGGGCTGCGCGCCGCAGCATTATACTTAATCATATCCTATTATCTACTTAAATACTTATACATTATAGACATAGGTATGTGTCTTTATATGTTGAGATGGCCATACATCGTAGGGGTACGAGTGAGGGTTGGATCAGTGTAGAATCTTGTAGAGGTAAACGTGGATTGGGGATTTGAGCATTTCTATAGTGGTGACGTACCTGTGAGGGTTGCCTTAGAACTGTTTAGTGATAGTATAGGTGTTCTTACTTTCAGTTATTATTTATTATTATTACTCACTGAGTTGAAATATACTCACCCCACTCCCCGCACTTTCTGTGTAGATACAGGTGTTCAAGAAGGCAGTTGAGTTACCGCAACTCCTACAATATTGTTATCCCGAGGAGACTTCGAGGTAGCTGCCAGCGTCCGCAGAGCTTGTTTTCTCCTTCTTTATCATCTTGTTGATTTCATATTTGCCTAGACTTGATTGTATTAGGATGCTATTCTGTAGAGGCTCAGTCTCGTGACACCACGATATGGTTGGGACCGTATTTTGTATGTTTTACATTTCGCTTATCACCTGATATGATCATTTACTGTTTAAGTTTAATTTGATTAATAACTGGCTGGTTTAAGGGATAATATGGTCGGGCTTGCCTAGCATTGTGTTAGGCGCCATCACGACCAGGGTTTGGGTCGTGACAAGTTGGTATCAGAGCCTAGGTTAATAGGTCTCGCGAGTCATGATCCGGTTGGTAGAGTCTCGTGGATCGGTGCGGGGACGCCTGTACTTATCCTCGGGAGGCTGCAAACCTTTTAGGAAAAGTTTCAATTCTTGGAATTCTTGTCGTTCGATTACTTTTGACTTGATCTGAACTTTGACATTCTACTCGCAGATGACGAGAACCCGATCATCCGGACGTGGAGGAAGACCACCACTACCACCTGCTAGAGGCCGTGGACGCGGTCGTGGTCGTGGCGGAGTTAGGGCGGCTGAGGCAGTGCCAGCTGACCCACAGCCCCCAGTTGCAGAGGTGCCAGCAGCACCAGATCAGGCACCAGCTGTGCCCATTGTTATTCCGGATCTACAGGAGACCCTGGCTCAGATACTAGCAGTCTGCACTGGCCTAGCACAGGCGGTTTCAGTTACTACTGCAGCAGCTGCATCGGGGATCGGGGGTGGTCATCAGACCCCCGCAGTACGCACTCCAGAGCCAGCAGTGCAGGGCTTACAGACACCAGAGGCTCCTCCAGTTCAGCCTGTGGTACCGGTTCAGCCAGCAGATCAGATTCAGGGGGACAGGGTCCCAGCTATGACAGACGATGAGCAGCGTCGTCTCGAGAGGTTCACCGGGTTATCTCCTCCAGTGTTCACTGGTGCTCCGGGCGAGGACGCCCAAGGTTTTCTGGATAAGTGCCGTCGGATGCTTCGTACGGCAGGGATATTGGAGTCCAGTGGGGTATCTTTCACCACCTTTCAGTTTCAGGGACCAGCCTTTGCTTGGTGGGAGGCTTATGAGCGCCCCAGGCCAGCCGGAGCAGCACCACTATCATGGCCGGAGTTCTCCACTATGTTCTTGGAGAAATGGGTGCCTCGATCTCGGAGAGAGGAGATGCGTAGGCAGTTTGAGGGTCTCCGTCAGGGGGACATGTCAGTGTCAGAGTATGAGATCAGGTTTACAGAGTTGTCCAGATATGCACCGTGGTTAGTTCATTCCGACAGAGAGAGGATTGGGCGCTTCGTGGACGGCCTCATTTATCCCATTCGCATTCTGATGACTCGGGAGAGGGTTTTGAGTCATACATTTGAGGATGCTATGGATATTGCTCGCGACATTGAGACAGATCGTCGCAGGGAGCGGGATGAGAGGGAGGCCAAGAGGCCTCGAGGATCAGTTAGTTCCAGTGGCACTCAGACTAGAGGCCAGAGTTAGCAGAACCGAGGTCGCTCTTTCAGATCTTCGCAGTCGGGCCGCTCAGATCGCGGTAGTTGGTCTTCTAGAGAGGGTTATCAAGGTTCGCACCCGATCCAGCCATCTCTCAGTGCCATTCCATCTCAGAGTTCTTCACAGGCCCCATCTGCCTAGTGTTATTCTCGGCCTAGTTCATCATCTGGCCACTCCAGCACCAGGGATCCTTATCAGTCTCAGCCCCCAGGACCGGGGAGTTGCTACGAGTGCGGAGAGTTTGGGCATATCTGTAGGGAGTGTCCCCGTCTTGTTTCCAGATCTTATCAGTAGAGGGGGCAGCCCTCGTCATCCGGTCCTTCTACTTCAGCACCGCCCCGCCAGCTAGGGGTGAGGGTCAGACAGCTAGGGGTCGCTCTAGAGGGGGAGGCCGATCAGGCGGACAGGCTAGATGCTATGCTTTTCAGGGCCGATCTGAGGCTGTTACTTCTGATGCTGTCATTACAGGTATTATTTCAATCTGCCACGGAGATGCCTCGGTATTGTTTGATCCCGGTTCTACTTATTCTTATGTGTCTACATATTTTGCTCCTCATTTGGGCACGACCCGAGGGAGCCTTGAGCTGCCAGTACATGTATCTACCCCGGTAGGGGATACTATTGTTGTGGACCACGTATACCGGTCCTGTTTGGTCACTATTGGAGGTCTGGAGACCCGAGTAGACCTGTTGCTTCTCAGCATGATTGATTTTGATGTTATATTGGGCATGGACTGGCTATCTCCATGTCATGCTATTCTGGACTGTCATGCTAAGAAGATCACTTTGGCTATGCCGGGCATTCAGAGGATCGAGTGGCGAGGCACGACTGAGTATGTACTTAGCAGGGTAATATCTTTCCTCAAGGCCAAACGAATGGTTGGGAAGGGATGTCTCTCTTATTTAGCATTTGTGCGGGAGGTCGAGGCCCAGACTCCCAGTATTGATTCTGTTCCCATTGTGCGAGACTTTCCTGATGTGTTTCCCTCAGACCTGCCCGGCATGCCACCGGACAGGGATATTGATTTTGGTATCGATTTGGTGCCAGGCACTCAGCCTATTTCTATTCCTCCATATCGGATGGCACCAGCTGAGTTGAAGTAATTGAAGGGGCAGCTCCAGGAACTCCTAGATAAGGGATTCATTCGGCCGAGTGTATCGCCGTAGGGTGCACCGGTCCTGTTTGTTAAGAAGAAGGACGGATCTATGAGGATGTGTATTGACTATAGGCAGCTAAACAAAGTAATAGTGAAGAATAAGTATCCTCTACCTCGTATTGATGATTTATTTGATCAGCTCCAGGGAGCTAGGATGTTCTCGAAGATTGATCTTCGTTCAGGCTACCATCAGCTGAAGATTAGAGAGTCTGACATTATGAAGACTGCATTCCGGACCATATATGGTCACTATGAGTTCCTTGTGATGTCTTTTGGGCTGACCAACGCCCCAGCAGCATTTATGCATCTGATGAACAGTGTATTCAGGCCGTATCTTGATTCATTTGTGATCGTATTCATTGATGACATACTAGTCTACTCTCGTAGCCGGGAGGAGCATGCTCGGCACTTGAGTATTGTATTGCAGAGATTGAGAGAGGAGAAGTTGTATGCCAAGTTCTCCAAATGTGAGTTCTGGCTTGAGTCCGTGGCATTCTTGGGGCACGTGGTGTCCTGTGATGGTATTCAGGTAGACCCGAGGAAGGTCGAGGCAGTACAGAGTTGGCCCAGACCGACCTCAGTTACTGAGATCCGTAGCTTTCTGGGATCGGCAGGGTATTATCGCCGATTCGTTCAGGGGTTCTCTTCTATTGCTTCACCCTTGACTAGATTGACTCAGAAGGGTGTTCCTTTCTTATGGTCCAAGGAGTGCGAGGAGAGCTTTCAGAAGCTCAAGACAGCACTGACCACAGCACCAGTCTTGGTTCTACCGACAGCTTCAGATTCTTATACTGTATATTGTGATGCCTGAGGAATTGGCATTGGTTGTGTGTTGATGCAGGAGGGTAGGGTCATTGCTTATGCTTCTCGTCGGTTGAAGCCCCACGAGAAGAACTACCCTGTTCATGATTTGGAGCTAGCAGCCATAGTTCATGCTTTGAAGATTTGGAGGCATTACCTGTATGGTGTCTCCCGTGAGGTGTTCACGGATCATCGCAGCCTTCAGCACTTATTCAGACAGAAGGACCTTAATTTGAGACAGCGGAGGTGGTTGGAGTTGCTTAAGGACTATGATATCACTATTTTGTATCATCCGGGGAAGGCCAATGTGGTAGCCGATGCCTTGAGTCGGAAGGCGGTTTGCATGGGCAGCCTAGCTTTCATCCCAGTTGGGGAGAGGCCATTTGCTTATGATGTTCAGGTTCTAGCTAATCGGCTAGTGAGATTAGATATTTCGGAGCCGAGTCGGGTGTTGGCTTGTGTTGTTTCTCGATCTTCTTTATATGATCGCATCAGGGAGCGACAGTATGATGACCCACATTTGCTTGTCCTTAAGGACAGAGTGCAGCATAATGATGTTAGAGATGTGACTATCGACAGTGATGGTGTTCTGAGGATGCAGGGCCGTATATGTGTGCCCAATGTTGATGGTTTGCGGGAGTTGATACTTAAGAAGGCATACAGTTCGCGGTACTCTATTCACCCAAGTGCCGCAAAGATGTACCAAGACTTGAGACAGCACTACTGGTGGAGGAGAATGAAGATGGATATTATTAGGCATGTAGCTAAGTGCCTCAATTGCCAGCAGGTCAAATATGAGCATCAGAGACCGGGCGGTGTTCTTTAGCGTATGGTTATTCCCGAGTGGAAATGGGAGAGGATCACCATGGATTTTGTTACTCGGCTTCCTCGGACAGCGAGGAAGTTTGATTCTGTATGGGTGATTGTTGATCGGCTGACTAAGTCCGCACATTTCATCCCGGTTAGTACTACTTACTCATCGGAGCGGTTGGCATCGATCTTTATTCGGGAGATTGTCAGGTTGCATGGGGTCCCAGTGTCTATTATATCTGATAGAGGCACTCAGTTCACTTCTCAGTTTTGGAGAGCATTTCAGCGAGAGATGGGTACGAGGGTTGAGTTGAGTACAGCATTTCACCCCCAGACAGACGGACAGTCTGAGCGCACTATTCAGATCCTGGAGGATATGTTGCGGGCATGTGTGATCGACTTTGGTGGTGCATGGGATGAGTTTTTGCCACTTGCTGAGTTTGCCTACAACAACAGCTACCAGTCGAGTATTCAGATGGCCCCGTACGAGGCATTGTATGGCAGGCGGTGTAGATCTCCCGTCGGATGGTTTGAGCCTGGAGAGGACAGATTGATAGGGACTGAGTTAGTCCAGGATGCTCTGGATAGAGCAAAGTTGATCCAGGAGAGGCTTCGCACAGCACAGTCTCGCCAGAAGAGTTATGCGGACCGTAGGGTTCGAGAGTTGTCTTTCATGGTTGGTGATAGAGTATTGCTGAAGGTTTCACCCATGAAGGGTGTCATGAGGTTCGGGAGGAAAGGGAAGTTGAGTCCCAGGTACATTGGTCCTATTGAGATACTCAGGAGAGTTGGAGAGGTGGCATATGAGTTAGCCTTGCCACCCAGCTTATCCAGCGTTCATCCAGCATTCCATGTGTCTATGCTCCGGAAGTACATTGGGGATCCGTCCCATGTATTAGACTTCAGTACCATTCAGCTTGATGGTGATCTATCCTATGATGTGGAGCCTATTGCTATTTTGGGTCGCCAAGTAAGGAAATTGAGGTCGAAGGAGATTGCATCAGTTAAGGTGCAGTGGAAAGGTCGGCCCGTGGAGGAGGCTACTTGGGAGGTTGAGCAGGAGATGCGGAGTAGATACCCTCAGCTATTCGAGATTTTAGGTATGTTTCTTGACCCGCTCGAGGACGAGCGTTTGTTTAAGTTGGGGAGAATGTAACGACCCGGCCTGTCGTTACGGGAATTACCGCCCCGTTACCTTGCAATCACATATCTTATGCTTTTATGACAGTATTAGAATATATCGGGTGAGTTAGGAGTGATTTGGATTGAAAATGAAACAAATAGCATGTTTGAAGAAAGCATGAATATAGAAAGTCAACCAAGAGTTGACTATTGAGTTAGAGTGCTCGGAACCGGATTCTGATGATTCGACTAGTTCCGGGGATCATTTATGACTTAGGAGAACAATCGGAATTGAATTCGGAGGTCCGGTGTAGTTTTAGGCTTGAATTGGCTAAGGTTGAATTTTGGCGAAATCCGAACGGTAGGTGAAATTTTGATCCGGGGTCGGAATGGAATTCTGACAGTTGCAGTAGCTCCGTTAGGTGATTTTGGATGTGCCTGCAAAATTTCAGGTCATTCGGACGTCGTTTAGTCGGGTTTTTGATTGAATGCGTAATTCGGAAAGCTTTAAGGAATTTAGGCTTGAATCCGTGTGTAATTGGTGATTTTGATGTTTAGGATGGTGTTTTTATGATTGGAACAAGTTCGTATCGTGTTTTGGAGTATGTTGGTGGTTTTCGTTGGGGTCCCGGGGGCCTCGGGTTGATTTTGGGGGTCCAAACGGACCATTTCTTCTATTTTTGAACTGCTGTTGGCTGCTGGTTTTGTTGCAGATGGATGCTCTATGCGATCGCATAGGGTAGATGCGATCGCATAGAAGGATGGAAGTGAGCCCCGGAGTTGTTCTATGCGATCGCGTAATAGGAGATGCGATCGCATAGGTATGGAAATTGGCGCTCTGCGATCGCAGGGTCACTTGTGCGATCGCATAGAAGAGATTGGAGGGGTGAGAAAAATGTGCTATGCGATCGCATAGCAAAGGGTGCGATCGCATAGGTTTGTCAGACTGTGCATTGCGATCGCATAGCCAGTGTTGCGATCGCAGAGAAGAAAAGATGAGGCTTGGAAGGTTGTGCTATGCGATCGCGGGAGTGCATTGCGATCGCATAGAAGGGGAAATTGGCAGGAAAATTTAACTCTATGCGATCGCATAGGGTCATTGCGATCGCATAGAAGGAATGGTCTGGCAGTGAAATTAAAACCAGAACAGAACCAGTCGCGAGTTCATATACCCAAAACACCATTTTTGAGTTCTAGAGAGAGAAACTCACGGGAATTGCTGGTAATTCATCGGGGATTCGTCGGAGGTAAGTTTTGTGGCTTAATTACATCATTTTAACATGAAATCCTTGGTTAAATCCCCGTAAATGGAAGATTAAAGGTGGGTTTGAGCCCTAGGCCTAAATTGAAGAAAAACACCGATTTGAGTGGGCAAATGGAGTCCGATTTTGGTAAATTTGATATGCCTAGACTCGTATTGAGACGAGGGTTCCGAATATGTAACTTTTATAATTTTTCGAGAAGCGCACCAAAAGTCGGGTTTTGACAACTTGTGGGTTTTGATATAATTTGGGTTATTTCGGATGAATTTCGTGAAATTAGCATATATTGATGCATTCTCTATGATTTTGAGCAGATTTGGCACCCGAGGAGATTGAATTGCGAGGCAAGCGCAAGGCGGATTGAAGCTTCTACCGGTTCGAGGTGAGTGGTAGTAGTAAACAATATATTGAGGGTTTGAAACCCCGTACTAGCACTTCACAGTGCTATATTGAGATGAGACACGCGTTCTATGACGGGCGTGGTGACATTGTGATTGGGGGTTCGGACTTAGTCCTTCCCGGCTAATAGAATACGGTGTTGTATGTCTGTTAATGAGATTATAACTGTACAATTGGGCTAATAGCCATGTTTGGGGCCTTGTGCCGATCTGTAGAGAATTAGGGAACCTATAGAGCTAGGTGACCCTTATATCATATTGGAAACATACACTCAGCCGTAGCTCTAGCTGTATAGCATAATATGAGCCCGTACTAGATGTGTACATTGAGAGAGATTATCTAGGGTCGAGTACCCACTATGAGATGTTATATTGGGCCTGAAAGGCCAAGTCTATATTAACTGAGACAGGGTCAAGGACCCATTGTGATATATTATATTGGGCCTGAGAGGCCAAGTACATACTGACTGGGATAGGATCGAGGACCCATTATGAGGTATTATGTATATATATACCTATACTGGATCGGGCTGCACGCCGCAGCAGTATATATATTGGATCGGACTGCACGCTGCAATAATATACATGTAATATACATGTAATATACACGTGGGACGGACTGCACGCCGCAGTATTATTGCGCTTGGGCTGTAGGAGCCCCTTCGGAGTCTGAGTCTGCACACATTCTCAATGAGCACTGGTGTATATTATGGGATCGGGCTGCACGCCGCAGCAGTATAGAGATATATACATATATATTGGATCGGACTGCACGCCGCAGTAATAATTGTGTGGATCGTGCTGCACGCCGCAGTATAATAGTGCTTGGGCCTAGGGATCCCCTCCGAAGTCTGTATACACCCCCAGTGAGCGTCGTCGACGTTAAATGGAGCGGGCTGCGCGCGCCGCAGCGGTATATGTATTGGAGCGGGCTGCACGCCGCAGCATTATACTTAATCATATCCTATTATCTCCTTAAATACTTATACATTATAGACATAGGTATGTGTCTTTATATGTTGAGATGGCCATACACCGTAGGGGTACGAGTGAGGGTTGGATCAGTGTAGAATCTTGTAGAGGTAAACGTGGATTGGGGATTTGAGCATTTCTATAGTGATGACGTACCTGTGAGGGTTGCCTTAGAACTGCTAAGTGATAGCACAGGAGTTCTTACCTTCAGTTGTTATTTATTATTGTTACTCACTGAGTTGAAATATACTCACCCCACTCCCCTGCACTTTCTGTGCAGATCCACAGGTGCCCGAGAGCAGTTGAGACATTGTAGCTGCTGATCCTTGTCTACTTTTGCGGAGATTACGAGGTAGCTGCCAGCGTCCGCAGAGCTTGTTTTCTCCTTCTTTATCATCTTGTTGATTTCCTATTTGCCTAGACTTGATTGTATTAGGATGCTATTCTGTAGAGGCTCAGTCTCGTGACACCACGATATGGTTGGGACCGTATTTTGTATGTTTTACATTTCGGTTATCACCTGATATGATCATTTACTGTTTAAGTTTAATTTGATTAATAACTGGCTAGTTTAAGGGATAATATGGTCGGGCTTGCCTAGCATTGTGTTGGGCGCCATCACGACCAGGGTTTGGGTCGTGACAGTGCTGTGGTCAGTGCTGTCTTGAGCTTCTGAAAGCTCTCCTCGCACTCCTCGGACCATAAGAAGGGAACACCTTTCTGAGTCAATCTAGTCAAGGGTGAAGCAATAGAAGAGAATCCCTGAACGAATCGGCGATAATACCCTGCCAATCCCAGAAAGCTACGGATCTCAGTAACTGAGGTCGGTCTGGGCCAACTTTGTACTGCCTCGACCTTCCTCGGATCTACCTAAATACCATCACAGGACACCACGTGCCCTAAGAATGCCACGGACTCAAGCCAGAACTCACATTTGGAGAACTTGGCATACAGTTTCTCCTCTCTCAATCTCCGCAACACAATACTCAAGTGCCGAGCATGCTCCTCCCGGCTACGAGAGTAGACTAGTATGTCATCAATGAATACGATCACAAATGAATCAAGATACGGCCTGAATACACAGTTCATCAGATGCATAAATGCCGCTGGGGCGTTGGTCAGCCCAAAAGACATCACAAGGAACTCATAGTGACCATATCTAGTCCGGAATGCAGTCTTCATAATGTCAGACTCTCTAATCTTCAGCTGATGGTAGCCTGAACGAAGATCAATCTTCGAGAACACCCTAGCTCCCTGGAGCTGATCAAATAAATCATCAATACGAGGCAGAGGATACTTATTCTTCATTGTTACTTTGTTTAGCTGCCTGTAGTCAATACACATCCTCATGGATCCGTCCTTCTTCTTAACAAACAGGACCGGTGCACCCCACGGCGACACACTCGGCCGAATGAACCCCTTATCTAGGAGTTCCCGGAGCTGCTCCTTCAATTCCTTCAACTCAGCTGGTGCCATCCGATACGGAGGAATGGAAATAGGCTGAGTGCCTGGCACCAAATCGATACCAAAATCAATATCCCTGTCCGGCGGCATGCCCGTCAGGTCTGAGGGAAACACATCAGGAAAGTCTCGCACAATGGGAACAGAATCAATACTGGGAGTCTGGCTTCGACCTCCCACACAAATGCTAAATAAGAGAGACATCCCTTACCAACCATTCGTTGGGCCTTGAGGAAAGATATTACCCTGCTAGGTACATACTCAGCCGTGCCTCGCCACTCGATCCTCTGAATGCCCGGCATAGCCAAAGTGACTGTCTTAGCATGACAGTCCAGAATAGCATGACATGGAGATAGCCAGTCCATGCCCAATATAACATCAAAATCAATCATGCCGAGAAGCAACAGGTCTACTCGGGTCTCCAGACCTCTAATAGTATCCCCTACCGGGGTAGATACATGCACTGGCAGCTCAAGACTCCCTCGGGTCGTGCCCAAATGAGGAGCAAAATATGTAGACACATAAGAATAAGTAGAACCGGGATCAAACAATACCGAGGCATCTCTGTGGCAGACTGAAATAATACCTGTAATGACAGCATCAGAAGCAACGGCCTCAGATCGGCCCTGAAAAGCATAGCATCTAGCCTGTCCGCCTGATCGGCCTCCCCCTCGAGAGCGACCCCTAGCTGTCTGACCCTCACCCCTAGCTGGCAGGGCGGGTGCTGAAGTAGAAGGACCGGATGATGAGGGCTGCCCCTGGAACTAACTGCTCCTCGAGGCCTCTTGGCCTCCCTCTCATCCCGCTCCCGGCGACGATCTGTCTCTATGTCGCGAGCAATATCCACAGCATCCTCAAATGTACGACTCAAAACCCTCTCCCGAGTCATCGGAATACGAATGGGATAAATGAGGCCGTCCACGAAGCGCCCAATCCTCTCTCTGTCGGAATGAACCAACCACGGTGCATATCCGGACAACTCTGTAAACCTGATCTCATACTCTGACACTGACATGTCCCCCTGACGGAGACCCTCAAACTGCCTACGCATCTCCTCTCTCCGAGATCGAGGCACCCATTTCTCCAAGAACATAGTGGAGAACTCCGGCCATGATAGTGATGCTGCCCCTGCCGGCCTGCGGCGCTCATAAGCCTCCCACCAAGCGAAGGCTGGCCCCTGAAACTGAAAGGTAGTGAATGATACCCCACCGGACTCCAAGATCCCTGCCGTAAGAAACATCCGACAGCACTTATCCAGAAAACCTTGGGCGTCCTAAACCGGAGCACAAGTGAAAACTGGAGGAGATAACCTGGTGAACCTCTCGAGACGACGCTGCTCACCGTCTTTCATAGCTGGGACGCTGTCCCCCTGAACCTGATCTGCTGGCTGAACCGGAACCACAGGCTGAACTGGAGGAGCCTCTGGTGTCTGTATGCCCTACACTGCTGGCTCTGGAGTGCGTACTGCGGGGGTCTGATGACCACCCCCGATCCCTGATGCAGCTGATGCAGTAGTAACTGAAACTGCATGTGCTAGGCCAGTGCAGACTGCTAGTATCGGAGCCAGGGTCTCCCGTAGACCCGGAATGACAATGGGCACAGCCGGTGCTTGATCTGGTGCTGCTGGCACCTCTGCAACTAGGGGCTGTCGGTCAGCTGGTACTGCATCAGCCGCCCGACCTCCGCCGCGTCCACGGCCGCATCCACGGCCGCATCCACGGCCTCTAGCAGGTGGTAGTGGTGGTCATCCTCCTCGACCGGATGCTCAAGTTCTCGCCATCTGCGAGAGAATAGAATGTCAAAGTTCAGATCAAGTCAAAAGTAATCGCACGACAAGATTCCAAGAATTGAAACTTTTCCTAAATAGGTTTGCAGCCTCCCGAGGATAAGTACAGGCGTCCCCGCACCGATCCACGAGACTCTACCAACCGGCTCATGACTCGCGAGACCTGTTAACCTGGGCTCCGATACCAACTTGTCACGACCCAAACCCCGGTCGTGATGGCGCCCAACACAATGCTAGGCAAGCCCGACCATATTATCCCTTAAACTAGCCAGTTATTAATCAAATTAAACTTAAACAGTAAATGATCATATCCGGTGATAAACGAAATGTAAAACATACAAAATACGATCCCAACCATATCGTGGTGTCACGAGACTGAGCCTCTACAGAATAGCATCCTACTACAACTAAGTCTAGGCAATTAGGAAATCAACAAGATGATAAAGAAGGAGAAAACAAGCTCTGCAGACGCTGGCAGCTACCTCGTAATCTCCGCAAAAGTACATAAAGTGATACTTTTCATCATTACGTAATAGCGAATTTAACAATATAATATAATAGAATTTAAATAATAATCACAACATATACTATATACGGTCAAAATCATATGCCACCGAAGGTAAGAACTCTTGTGCTATCACTTAGCAGTTCTAAGGCAACCCTCACAGGTACGTCATCACTATGGTAGTACTCTAATCTCCAATCCACGTTTATCTCTACAAGATTCCACACTGAACCAACCCTCACTCATACCCCTACGGTGTACGGCCATCTCAACATATAAAGACACATACTTATGTCTATAATGTATAAGTATTTAAGTAGATAGTAGGATATGATTAAGTATAATGTTGCGGCGTGCAGCCCGCTCCAATACATATACCGTTGCGGCGCGCAGCCCGCTCCATTTTACGTCGACGGCGCTCACTGGGGTGTATACAGACTTCGGAGGGGCTCCCTATGCCCAAGCACTATCATACTGCGGCGTGCAGCCCGATCCACACATGTATTACTGCGGCGTGCAGTTCGATCCAATATTTATATGTATATATATTTATACTGCTGCGGCGCGCAGCCCGATCCCATAATATACACCAGTGCTCACTGAGAATGTGTGCAGACTCAGACTCCGAAGGGGCTCCTACAGCCCAAGCGCAATAATACTGCGGCGTGGGTCCTCGACCCTATTCCAGTCAGTATATACTTGGCCTCTCAGGCCCAATATAATATATCACAGTGGGTCCTAGACCCTGTCTCAGTCAATATAGACTTGGCCTTTCAGGCCCAATATAACATCTCATAGTGGGTCCTTGACCCTATCTCATCTCAATCGGTATAGACTTGGCCTTTCAGGTCTGCTCAGCCTAGAACAGGGAATTCCACCCTAGATAATCTCTCTCAATGTACACATCTAGTACGGGCTCATATTATGCTATACGGCTAGAGCTATGGCTGAGTGTATATTTCCAACACGATATAAAGGTCACCTAGCTCTATAGGTTCCCTAATGCTCTACAGATCGGCACAATGCCCCAAACATGGCTATTAGCCCAATTGTACAGTTATAATCTCATTAGCAGTCATACAACAAAGTATTCTATTAGCCGGGAAGGACCAAGTCCAAGTCCCCAATCACAATGTCACCACACTCGTCTCAAGACGTGTGTCTCATCTCAACATAGCACTGTGAAGTGCTAGTACGGGGTTTCAAACCCTCGGTACATTATTTACTATCACCACTCACCTCGAACCGATAGAAGCTTCAATCCGCCTTGCGCTTGCCTCGCAAATCAATCTCCTCGGGTGCCAAATCTGCTCAAAATCATAGAGAATGCATCAATATATACTAATTTCACGCAATTCATTCGAAATAACCCAAATTATATCAAAACCCACAAGTTGTCAAAACCATACTTTTGGTGCGCTTCTCGAAAAATTATAAAAGTTACATATTCGGAACCCTCGTCTCAATACGAGTCTAGGCATATCATATTTACCAAATTCGGACTCCATTTGCCCACTCAAATCAGAAATTTACCAAAACCCTGGCTTAGGCTAAATTTCCCCACAATTTGATCCAATTTTCGTGAATTAAAGGAGGATTTCATGATAAAAACGCGTAAAGGAACCATAAAACTCACCTCCGATGATAACCCGATGATCTCCCAGCACCCAAATCGCCCAATTCGCCTCCAAGAACCGAGCCCCAAATGTTTTGCAACTTATGAAATTTTAACCCTTCTGTTATTTTTAACACAAGCCCGATTTCCGCTTCTGCGGACAAAAATCCGCCTCTGCGAGGCCGCCTCTGCGACCAAATGGTCGCTTCTGCGAGATCACACCAAATCACCCAGTTCCGCTTCTGCGGCCGGGTCTCGCACCTGCGAGACCGCTTCTGCAGATACTCCTCCGCTTCCGCGATCTCCCCCAGTTGCCCGCCTTCCGCTTCTGCGACCCATGACTCGCAGAAGCGAGTCCGCTTCTGCGACTGACGTCCGCTTCTGCGGAACCTCCTCGCCAAACCCATTTTCGCTTCTGCAATGAAATCTCCGCTTCTGCGGTCCCGCTCCTGCGGTTCCCAATCCGCAGGAGCGAAAATGCTGCTGCAATTCATGACAGCACCTCCCAAACTCCAATTTCCTCCCATTTAACCTCCCGAAACCACCCCGGGTCCCCAGGACCCCAACGAAAGCCACAAACATACTCCATAGCACCATACAAACTTGCTCCAAGCATAATAACACCCTCTTAAACATCAAAATCATCAATTACACACGGATTCAAGCCTAAGTTTTCTTCAAAACCTCCGAAACTAGCGTTCGATCAAAAACTCGACCAAACGACCTCCGAATGACCTGAAATTTTGCAGGTACATCTAGAATCACCTAACGGAGCTTCTGCAACTGTCAGAATTTCATTCCGACTCCCGGATCAAAATCTCACCTATCGATCGAATTTCGCCAAAATTCAACCTTAGCCAATTCAAGCATATTTCTACACCGGGCCTCCAAATTCAATTCCGATCGCTCCCCTAAGTCACAAATCACCTCCCGGAACTAACCAAATCATCAGAATCCGATTCCAAGCTCTCTAACTAAATAGTCAACTCCAGGTTGACTTTCCTTATTCAAGTTTCCTTCAAAAAGGCTATATGCCTCATTTTCAATCCAATTCACTCCTAACTTCCCCGATAGACTCTAACACCGATATAAAAGAATGAAATATGTAATTACAACATAACGGGGTGGAAATTCCCGTGACGACGGGCCGGGTCGTCACATGCTCTTTCAACTTATTTTTCAGTTTAGTCCATATATTTTAACCGTGAATGCACTAGAACCCCTGCTAGAAGATTCTAGTGGCATCCACATTATTTCAATTACCCTTAAATATCTTTACTACCCTCACTTGCTATTAGTTTCTACTTATTTACCCTTTTAATATACCTAAGATGCCTTTTATTGTTCAATTAATTACATAAGAGCCAGGCAGTTTTGCCTTTTATACCCCTACCCCTTTTGTTTAATTGCAGAATACCATTTTTTCCCTTCCTCTTTAACCCCTGTGCTTTACTTTTATTTACCCAACCAACCCTTTAATCAACCAGACCCTTAAAGTCAAGATTGAATTACAGAAGTAGCCACTATTAAATAGTGTTATAAACATAGTCAATTTAAGACTAAGTAAACCTATTATTCAATCAGAAGGTCTAAGTTGCAGAAATAGTCACATTAGACAATCTTACAGACTAATTGCCCAATTGACCATTTAATTAATCAGAAGTTCAGAAAAAGTCAAAAGTCAAAATTGCATTGCAATGATAGCCAGCATTAGACAGACTTACATATATATCCATATTACGATTAAACACTCGATTAACAGGACTCATAGGAACAAATTGATAATAGGTTGAATCTAATTAACAGAACACTCAATCATGAATTTAGATCTATCAAGTAAGAACCCTAAGTGGCTACAAAGCATGTGATTTAACTAGTGACCTTAATCAGAAAAGAGAACATATAGCATGTGGATCCATAGTCGATTTCATGATTAAGTACAAACAAAGAGAACTTTGAGCATGCAACAGACTCAGGATAGCAAGAAACCGACAAATAATAAAGAAAATCAAAAACAAGTATACACGGTAGAGAAAATTAGGGTTTTTTTGGGTACTTAGCCTTTTCGTGTGTTTTCCTTTTCCTTTTTCTTTCTTTCTTCTTTCTTCTTTTTCTTCATTTTTCTTTTCTTGTTCTTGATTTTCCGGCATCAGGAGTCCAAGCCTTTTTCTTGGCTTTTGGACTTTCAAACAGTTTCTTTGGGTCTTCTTTTTGTAAGAAAGATCTTGGTAAGAGGTTAGGGGTTTGATGAGGGTAGTTTTGGGGTTAAGTGTATCCGCCAGAGTAGGTTCCGGCAAGATACTTTTCAATATTCAACGAGTTTGAGTCTGATCTGAAGGAAAATAGTTAGATATGGTGAAAGAGGAGTTCATGGTGGCTCAGGGGTGTTAATGGTATACGGTGGTTCAAATGTAGTGGTCGCCGGCTAGAGTTTCGGCGAGTTATTTTTTTTTAGATTCGAACCAAACGGAGGGTTTTGACCAAAATTAAGGTGATGGGGTGAGAGGAAGAGGAATGGGTTCGGGGGTATCAAGGGTGAACGGAGAAGATGATCAGACTGAACCACCGGTAGGGTTCTGGTGAGTTTGAGTGGCGGCTCAGGTGGAAGGAAGAAGGAGAAAAGGGTCGGCTAGGGTTTAGGTTATAAGACTAAGGGTGTATAATGAATATCCACTGGCCTTGTGATATATTTAATGTGTATAGATAGGTACCAGCCGTTGGATTAGATTAGATGAATGGCCAGGATTCATTCTTTCCATACGACGTCGTGTGGATTTAATGAAGCTCTCATCCTCAAACGTTAGATGAATCAAATGAACGGTCTTGATTGTTTTAGATGAACGACGTCGTTTCATTTTTAGACAACCGCTATTCCTGGGCCGTTTGATCAATTAATCAACGGTCCAGGTTTAGTTTTTTAAACGGTGTCGTTTGAATTATGTATAGGCAGTCCGGTCTTTTAGTTTTGGGCCTGGACTGTGTATAGTCTATTTGGGCCATTGAATTGCCCAATTCATGGTCCAATTTTGTATTTATATTGTATTTTTCTTTGTATTATTTTTGTATTTTCGTATTATGTTTCTTATTTATTATTTTTTCTATATTTTTGTATTACTCCTGTATTTATTATTCATCTTATTTTCTTTGTATTTTTCTTTTAATTTTTCTAGAATTAAAAAGTAATTTTCTATTTATTTTTTTTTTTTTGGTATTTTCTAATTAATACAAAAATGTATTTTGTTTTAATTTTCTTTGCTTTATTTTCCAAAATTAAAAATAAATACTGATATTTTTACACAACTATCAACAAGTTTCTACACAAAAATCATTCTTTATATATATTTTTTTTTGAAATAATTTACTTGGGATAAAAATCACGTGTTCACCAAAGTTCGTCATCTTTCTTCATGAGTGACCAAATCCTACTAAAGTATGAAAGGTAATTACAGGATGCTCCGCTTATGAGTCCAACACACATGACACAACATAGTAGTCTAAGCCGAGACGTACAAAAATATGTTATTGCTTTTCCTTGTTAGAAGGTAAAATGTAACCACTGATAAACGATACACATATATCCAATTGTTCTTCACATTGGAAAGAAATGGGTAGAGCTCTACATGTTAACATAGCAAGCACTAGCTAGTATTAAACCTAATATTGAAGCTCAGACTAAAAGCGCACAAACAACGTGATCTCAGCTTACTGCTAATAACATTATCAATTCTCTATGCTGCTGATACTCTTGTTTTTTACAAACCAATTGGGGAAGGTAATTCCCCGTAAAATGAGGTATACAATAAAAGCAACGTATCCACCCGTAAATGCAAATACAACAGATGTAAATAACACTCCACTGACTGCAGAAGATAAGGAGTCCATCAAAAGATAGCCATTAATCAGTATCACCAGCGCAGCCACAAGCCATGATATCACCTAAACAAGAAATAAGATATAAGCAGTATGAGAATCATCAAGCATGCCATAATAGATCACAGTGAAACTAATCCCCTCCCCTTCCCCCAACCAAAAATCGACTACGTCTAGTGAAACATGTGAGAGTATGGCATAGATTAATATTCTCTCTTATTCTGAAAAACTGATAAAATGAATAGGCAAGGGCTGCCTATCTGCAAACTACGCCTATAGCAGTTTCTTTGAATTTATTTTTTCAATCAAGTGATCAAGGCATGATAAAATGCAGGAGATTTGTTTTTCTCGGACAAGTAAAAATTAAAGATGTAGTGAATCAACAAATCGCACATCGTACTACACTTTGCTGATACCCTATAAAGTTAGGGAAAAGGCAGGACACACAAATAACAGAAAGAAGAAGGCCACACAATCAACAAAATGAACCAGCAGATTTAGTCGAGGTCAAGAGTATTTTGGATTTCATATATACTGTGGGAGAACTGCATCCTTTTAAAAGAAAATGGGAGAGTGAAAAAAAAGGCCACCTCTAATTTCAATCCTTCTCCCTGCATCTAGATTACAATCCCCTTTAACACTGAAGCTTAATAAATAACACTCTTTATCTTTTAAGAATATCCCTCACAAACAATTATAAGTTATTGATCCCCACCTGTCATAACAATGATGACTTTTTATGAAATGATGTTTCTCATTTTTGTGGATAAACTCCAAATTCAAGACGAAAGAATAAGAAATAGATCTAATGCTGACTTGTGAATGCAGTTCATCAAGCAGAACTTTTGAAGATAAGAACATACCTTTAGAGTAGAGCCAATTTTGAAAACACCCATGATTTCTTCTTTGGATACAAGACAAAGAAGGGGGATCAGGGCGAAAGGGATTTGAACAGACTGAAGAACATTAAGCCACTCGTTGAGAACATCTAATGATTTCTCGGAGGTGTCAAAAGCAAGAGCAACGATCAGAGTTGGGATGATAGCACAACTTCTTGTTATTAACGCTCTCTGCCATTTTTTCAACCTCATGTGTAAAAAACCTCCCATAATAAACTGACCAGCATATGTGCCAGTTATAGTGCTACTCTGTCCAGCAGCCAACAGTCCAATAGCCCAGATATAAAGGATGGGGAACACCCCTCCACCATACTTCTCCTGAAGATATTGACCTGCATTTTCCAGGCCAATGCTATTGGCTATTTCACTACCATAAAATGATTTTGCGAATACTGTTGTGACAAACAGATTGATAATGAATGAAATTGCCAAAGCAGCTGTCGATTCTATGGAGTAGTATTTGAGTGCTTCTCGAACTCTTCCAACCCTATGGTGGTCAATCTCTCTGGACTGCACAAGAGCAGAATGTAGAAACACATTGTGAGGCATGATAACACACCCTACAATTCCTACTGCTTGCTTTATTGTCTTGGAGCTCAATTTTGGAACCACGATACCTGCATTCAAAATTGATAAGGTTTAGGACCATGCTTAAGAATGGTTTATGATTTGGACACTTAAAAGGGGCAGATTATAATAGTACAATTATTCTTTGTGATGAAGTTTCTCACCAACAAGAAGTTCAACTCCATTAGGTTTTGTTTCTCCAAACATCCATGCAAATGAGATCGCCATAACTGCAATAAGGACGGCAAAGAGTGCTTCCAGTTTTCGCACACCATAGTTCTCAAGAAATAAGAATATGAAGCTGCATAAGAAAAGGGTTGAATCATAAAGGCGGCGATTATACAGTCAGTTGAAAATTGCTATTGTGCTTCTTCATTCAAAGAAAGAGAGAAAACAATTTAAGAAGAAAAAAAGAAATGGAGGAATGACACATGGCTCCTAAGTCAGCATAACATAGAATGAGACCCTAGAATCTAGATGAAGGCCATTATTTAAAAAGTCAATCATTCAACTCATCAGCTATAGGAATCCTCTTTATCCATTTTATGGACCATTATAAATATTATTAGTTGAGACACTATACTATACAGAGTGGTGTTGTGAAGGGTTACATCGTCTTACTTCTCACTATAAAATTTATTATGTTCTCCTTCTTCAATAATTATGTTCAAGAATAAACAAGTAGCCTTGAGAAGTTACACAATAAAAATAAGCAACAAGCAGAGCCCTTTTGCTAACCAGAAGCTTAAATGAATTACTCTTATATTAACTATGTTATAACTAAGACACTTATGAAGTTAAAGATCAAAGCTTTCAAATGTCAAAAACACAAACTCACAAAGAAACAATGCTCCAAGAAGCTGATATGAATTTCTTGTATTAACTGTGTTATAATTAAAACATGTTTAAAGATCAAAACTTTCTAATGCCAAAATAATGTAATTCATAACAAAATATAATTCCAATTTCTAAAAGGGAGACGAGAGAGGGCAAAAGAAGATACCAATCAAGAGCAGTGATGACAACACCAGACCAGAGAGGCAAGAATCCTCGACTCAAAATCTTAATAGCAATCGCACTGCCAATGACCTCTTGAATATCAGCCCCAATTAAAGCCAATTCAGCCATGACCCACAAAAGCAACCTAGCCCATGTAGGATATTCATCCCTACACAGCTCCGCCAAATGTCTAGAGGTGGCCACTCCCAAACGAGCCGATAATAGCTGAATAAGTAGCCCTATAGCCGTAGCCCAAAAGAGTAGCCATAACAGAGAGTACCCAGCAATTGCACCCGCCTGAAGATCTCCTTCAAGGTTTCCGGGATCCAAAAATGCTATGCTCATTAAAAAACCCGGCCCAGTAAAAAGCCATAGCTTTTTCCAAGAAAAAGAAGGAACTTCGGAGAAATCTTCACCGTCGTGTTCGTCGACTCCGATGATATGGACTTTGTCGGAGTAGTCGTAGGCTGTTTCTTCGAGCAATCGGTTGGACAGCAATTGTTGCTGTTCGTCATCGTGTGGAGGCATTTAGAAGAGAAATCGGTAAAGAGGATATTAGCGGTTAAAAGTTACGGGTGAGTTCGGTTTGTGGGGAAGTGATGTTGTTTTATAGTGGAGGCTTTGGATCTTTTTCTGCTTTTTATTTTCAGACGATAAGACGAATGATTCTTTGAAAACTTCTATTACGCTACTGCTTTCTATTTGCACGCCTATTTTCCTTTTTTCCACTTTGAAATGTGTATGAATATTGCAAAAAAATAAAATACTATGTAATCCAAAAGTATAGCAACTATAATTGGAATTATGTTTATTTATCGATGTTAACTTTATAAATCTTGGATTTATCAAAGTCTTCTTAGTTTAGTAAGTGCTAAAGGACATAACCTGTAGTTTTGGAAAATCTTTTTTTTCTGGTTATTTGAATGAAATATGTCCTAATAACATAGATCTAATAGGAACTTTTCTTAATTTGACATAGAAGCAATGGAAACACTCCCAATAAGCAATTCCCAACAGAACTACCCCTCTACTTCCATTCCTCCAAAACCACTAACTTAAGGCTTCTAATCAGGGGCGGACCCACGTGAAGTCAAGTGGGTTCATATGAGCCTGCTTCATCGAAAAATAATATTGTATATATAGGTATAGTTTTGTTATTTTCAAACAAGTAATAGTATAAATATAATTTTGAACTCACTTCAAATAAGTAAAATGCCCAATTTGTTGGTAAAGAGGGTTTAAAGTTTCCATATGGTCCTAAGTTCAAAACCAACTAGTCACATATGATCTCTAATTATTTTTTTGGAACCCGCTTAATAAAAGACCAACAAGAACAACTGCCTAGTCCTCCTCCGCTAGTTAAATCATATCCAAATATTAAACACACATCACTCTTCCTTGGCACAGCCTACATATTTATCACTAAGACAACTTAGAGTATATGGAGGAACTGGATACGCCTATTGACTCCTCCAATTCCATATCTTTAACTGTGAAGGAAGAACATAGGCTCTACCAGCCCTGGCAACATGCTATAATTATAAAGGTTTATGGACGTAAAGTGGAGCCTCAACTACTTCACCAAAAGGTTTATGCTTTATGGAAACCAACTGAAAATCTTTCATTAATTAACTTAGGGTTAGATACAAAAAGAGGAAAATGAAATTTATGCACTCGAAGGTGGCCCTAGGTTTGTTCTAAACCATTTTCTACCAGTCAGACAATGGGAACCCAAGTTTAAGGCTTCTGAGACAAAACTAACAACATCAGTTGTATGGGTGTCACACCTCCTTTTTACCGCACCTGCGAGGGCGCAAGGGAGTTTTTCCAATTAAAGGACAATCGAGACGGGATCCATTTTATTAAATTCAGAGTCGCCACTTGGGAAAGTAATGGTGTCCCAAGTCACCGGTTTGATCCCGAACCGAGGAAATTTATGACTTTGTAATATAGTCTGCGAAACTAGAAAACCGGATAAGGAACTCTGTTAACCCGGGAGAAGGTGTTAGGCACTCCCGGATTCCGTGGTTTTAGCACGGTCGCTCAACTGTACTTTTTGCTTTTATCTGATTTCTTTATATATTTTAACTATGTATTTTTAATGCTCCGCTTTTATTTCTTCGAAGAATTGTGACGTCACAAAAACACATTTCGAGTCACACCGCAACCGGTACGCCTGTGATTTCAATGTATTTCAGTTCCGCCGAGAGTAAGATTTGGGTCACATAAATGCGCACCCGTATTTAGGAACGTGATTTACTTATAAATCGTGTCTAAAGAATCTATCGCCTTTATCAACTTTGGGAAAGGACCGTAAAATTTACTAATGGTCCTTCCAAGTCTAAGTTTTTATAACAACTAATTCGAGGGTCCCGCAATTGTGTATTTTCGTTTGGCGAGGCTCGTCTCGTTTTTATTTAAGGTCATACCTAGCATGACTAAATTTTCTATCGCTTTGTTTTTGCATCAAAAGGAAAGAAAAATCCTAATGAACGTTACTAAGAAAGATTACCCTAATTTATCCATTAACCGGCTTAGCACCATTTTAACCGATTATCTCACCTCGAATTTACTTCGCTAGATGAATTAAAGATATGCCTATTTAAAGGTAATTTGAAACCTAATACCACCCCTACGTCACGGGAACCGTACCCATAGCCGTGACAATTTAATTATGTGATTGATTGATATTGAAATAAGACGATGATACAAGAGGGCTGCAGGATGATTTAATTCGTAGCATAAAAAAGTCGATTTGACATACCCCAACATTAAATCATGCAAAAAGATTCGGTTTATTTCCTTAAATGTGAATACAACTCAGAGGTGTGTTTTGGTAAGACAAAAGGGAAATCAGTCATGCCATGGCTATAAACAATCAATTTGCATATGAGAGAGGAGCGTCGAATCACAGCTCATACCAAACCAAGATATGGGTCGAATTGTCTCTATGCCTTAATGGATTATCACACAGTTAAACAAGTTCAGGAACCGCTTCTTTCATAGTGTTAATTCTGTCGTTCATTTTCATGCCAATGTGGTAACTTTAGACTGAGCTCATACTAAGGATTCTGTAGCGACTAATGAATCTTACTGTAAGGCCCCGTAAAAAAATTTTGTGCATAAAACCTAGTAGCTGTGGTGTCATGGTCCGAATAATGTGTCAGGAATGCGTAGCCGCGGTTCGGACCCTTGGTAGTGATTTAAGTTTCAAAAATGTAGAGAATTAATTTTTCCAAAAAATGTCAAATATGCGGTTAAGAATGCGACCGCAAACCTGACATGCGGACCGCATTCTTGCCGCAAAACGTTCCAGAGAGTTGCCCAAAATCGTGTTGAAAAGTGCGGTCGATATGCGATCGCATGTCAAATCTGCGGTGCACTTTGCGACCGCAGAATCAACATGCGGTCCGCATAGTGACCGCATTCCTTAACGGAACCTGTGTAAAATTTGGGGCAATTCTGCGGTCACTATGCGGACCGCATGTTGATTCTGCGGTCGCATAGTGCACCGCATAATTGACCCCGGCCCAGATTTTTGTAACATTTTGACCCGAGCTCTTCTTTAATATAACACACTTCTTCTTCATTTTATCATATCATCTTACCAAAATTAGAGAGAGAAGAGAGGGTTTTTAGAGAGAGAAGTTCTTCATCTTCAAAGATTGTTCCAACCATTTAATTCCAAGGGATTCTAGGGCAAGGATTCAACTTCCCCAATATTTTCAAGGTAAAAACCCTAACTATTTTCTTTGATTTTCAGCTTTAATTGGGTAAAGAGAGGTTTGCATATAATAGCTTTTGAAAATAGAATTTTTACACTCATGCATGATTATTGAACTTGATTTCTAGTAAAAAGAAGTGAGTAGAAGTAAGAGTCTTCAAGAACAAGGTTGGCAAGAGTAGGATATCTTGGGTAAGCATAAAGTAGGAGGAAAAATCATCACCAGGTATGTATGGCTAATTTTGATTCTTGTAAAATCGCCCATATGTGTGAAATTGTTTGGCATGTGTTAATTTGAGAGATTTTATGTGATTTTTCGATATCGTTGTTGGGTATACAATTGATGATTGAACTACATGTGGTATGGTTTGAAATATGAATTGAAAGATGACAAAGGAATTGAAATTGGTAAAGAACTCAGAAAAAAAATTGTTGTTATGGCATATATGGTTCCTTTTGGAAAGAGATGAAACACTTGAATTGTGGAAATATTGTAACATGGTTGTGATATTGATTTGAAAAGTAATTGAGAACATGAACCAATGTGTAAGTTGCTTATTTGAACTTGTTGAGATTGTGTGTAGTACCTTATCTGCTGTTTGAAATTGTTGTGCTTTCAACTGTACGGCGGGGTCGTGTTGCGCGCCGCAACGTGGTGAAATAAGGTGTGGGTTGGGGTGATAAGGGTGGCCGAGGTAATAAGGGTGGTCGGGGGCAATAAGGATGGAAAGCGATCGAAATCGCTATTGAAAATTGATACAAAAATCAATAAATGTGAAATTGTGAAAGGAGACAACAGGAGAGTTTGCAACCTCTGTGGGGCACTGATTGCCCCTTTGTTTGACTACTTGTGCATTACGTGATTGATTGGTTGATCGTAGAAAGTGCTTTGTGTGAGAATTATTTGAAATGAGAAAAATGTGGAAACATGGTTGGCTGGTTTAATTAATTGTTGATGTAATTTAATGGCTTGAGTTTACTTGGGACAAAGTTTGTCCATACATACCAGTACAATTCAAGTGTACTGACGTCCCTTTTGCCGGGGGCGCTACATTCGTGTTATGATTGTAGGTGGATGAGTAGCAGGCACTTCAGCTCATCGGCAGTAGTATCCTTCTCCTTCCACTGCCCGTTTTTGGTGAGCCCCTTTCTTCCTTGGGGCCCTTTGTGGTTCATGCCACTTTTGTTTAGACTTTATTTTGGTTTTGTAAGGTATAGCCGGAGTCTTGTTACCGGCAAGTATTGTATTCCCTTTTGTATCCTAGAGGCTCTGTAGACATGTAAACCGTGGGATTCCAGTCTTATGTATATATATATTGTGTTATGTCGGGCGTTGTAAAAATTTAAATCTTGTTAATGAATCACTCGTATCGTTTTATTTGTTTAATGTGAAATCATTTATGATTAGTAATATATTTGGTTAATGAGAAACAGTCAACACAGGGGTAACGCGTGGGAATGAAAGGCACCCAGGTCCGCTTGACTGGGGCAACCCGGGTCAGGCGCCGGTCATGTCCCTCAATTTGGGGCGTGACACTTACTCAAGTATACACTGCATTCTCTACCTTCTCAAGACATCTTATTTCCATATATACCTAACTAACCCAACTTTTTAAGCTTAAAACAGTATCACTTCAACCACTACACTCGATTGATTATCTAAAAAAAAAAATACAAGTACAATAAGCAAATGTTTACACGATCTATCCATTTAGATAGCAAAAGAAACCTATCAACAAATATGAGTATTTCATTTCTTAACTCCTCTTCCCAGTTACATCAAAGTGAGCTCATGAATGTGTACTTGGAAATTGACAACAGGTAGATGAACAAAGGGTCAGCTAAGGCAATGAAGCAACAGCAAAACCAGGCCCAGCAATGACAGAAACAGCAACCAAACGACCAGCAGCAATAGCCAAACACAACAACCAACAAGCAACAGTAGCCCAAGTATAACCACAGCAACAACAACCACACCAGTGGTAGCCAAACACTCAATACCAAACAGCAACCAAAAATAGACCACAGCAGTAGCCAAGTTATAGCATTAACAGTGGCCAAACACAGTCACTTAGCAAACCAGTGACAATCTCTCTATTACTGCCTCAGATTTCTATCTCCCAGCCCTCTACCTCTGAATGTCTAAGCCCTTATATCCTGTTTTTATCTCCAGGTATCTCTGTGGATATCAAAACTGTATTTCCAGAAAAATTTCCTCAAAGATCCCTGTCGCTGTGTATGTCTGAAGTTTTTGGAGGTATCAATATCTATATTGCTCTCTAGGTCTTTTGTCTGTATGAATGTCTGTCCCCTAAGGTCTGTACCCTTCTCCCTACTTATAACCAAAAACAGACCCCTTCTCTAAGAGCCAAGGACCAGAAAAATCCACTCAAAACCTTTGCCCATCCCTGCTCTGCCAGCCCATTATCCCCTCTGTTTTCTCCCCACTACACCATGTCTAAGCATGGGTGTTATTAGTTAAATAGTAACTTCTGTCCAGACATGGCTAAGTGCCCTGCTGGTGACAGCAGGTTCCACTGCTTAGCTCCATGTGCAGGGCACTAAAATATTCTAAATGTTAAGCCTTGATTTCCTAGTTAGCTAATTTGAATCCGAATTTCAGTTTCAGATCAATCAAACAACCCTATTCAATTCAAGGGTGCTAATCACTGTATGGTATTTCAAACAAATCAACTTATGCAATTAGACGACGACATCTAATCAACTACAACACATAACAATGATAACAAATTAATTGGCCAAACAATGATTCTGAAAATCTCGGCAAAAATGAAAAACAAATATTCGACGATGCTAATCGAAATGAATAACTATCCTATGACAAGCACATTCGAACAACTAACAGAATGCAAATTGACCAAATAAAGGTCTTGGGAGATGAAGACCAAAGCAGAAAACTAAAAGAAAAGATAAAGGATAAAATTCACATCATTAATCACACTAACATATGAAGAAAGAAAGAAAAATACCATGTAAGGAGAAAAACCGCACTCGAACGAACCTCGGACCCATCTTGGATTCAACTCGGGCTTGGACCTTTTGTTTTTGAGGCCAATGGACCTTAATTGACATGTTTTCAATAGTGAAAACATCCCAATTAAGGTCTATTAGACCTCAATTAGGCAGGAATCGAGTTTAGGGTTCCTGGCCGAGATTTTGGGGCTCGACTGGTTCTGGCAAGATTCGAACAAAACTAAGGCCGGTGGGGGTATGAGGGAGGTGAAGGGAAGCTATGGTGTGATTTTGGTGAGGTTTGGCATGGTTTTCAAATTCCGGCGACCTTTGATTCAATATTCGACACGCTCGAAGCGGATTCGAAACTAACGGAGGCCGGATTCGAAGAGAGGGAGGTGAGGAGAAGGGTTGGTGTTAATTTGGTGACCGTTGGCCTACCGGAACCACCGTGAGGCGATTTCCGGCAGGCGGGAGACGGTGGCTCACGGCGGCGATGGGGCTGGTCTCTAAGGTTGAGAGACGAGAGTAAAATGAAAATGAAAAATGGGTCTGGGGGGTGTTTGGCATACTGAAATGAACGGATCAATCGGAGCCGTTGGATCAGATGATCTGAACGGCTCAGATCGATCAGGGGTGATAGAACGGGGTCGTTTGGTTTAGTGGGGGGTGGACCGGTTCAGTGGTTTGGGCCTGGTTATATTGAATTGGGTTTTGGCCCAATCTAATTTCCATGTCTTACAACTAGACTCCATGTTGTATTATATATATATATATATATATATATATATATATATATACAACATGTATATATATATATATATATATATATATATATGTTAACTTGTAACACAATTAATTTTTACTACAATTAACCTACATAATTAAATACCAAATCACACAATTGTATATTAAACGACACAAAGGCAATAAATACGATTTTATAATTTTTCTTTCTTTAAGAAATTAAACACGGTTCAGTTAATTCCTAAACGCGCAATTGAACTCCGAAATGCGCGCGCGACACATATTTTTGTATTTTTTATTAATTTTAAACAAATACATGCACAGAGAAATATAAACAATAAGTAAAATAACAACAACAAAAGGAAATCCACTAAATCACGCACAACACGAAGCTATTTTATTTTTTTGCATTTTTGGGAGTAATTCTCATGCAGGGCAAAAATCACGTGCTCACAGCTGCCCCTCTTTCCGCGGAAACATGAAGAGTTTTCGTGCAAAGATAGTGAGCGAATACGAGCGATTTTTGCCCGTTCGAGCACTCCGTGTGAAGCATTTCTAAAAAGATCTTGACCGAGCCTTTACTTCAGGAGGCCTCCTACATATCCTGGGCTAAACAGGAATCAGGTCAATGTAGTTCGGGAAATTTTGGTAGCTGGGACTACCATGACTGCTGTAATCTTGCTGTTATTGTTGTTGCTGTTGATGCCACTACTTAACCGATCCCCTTATTACATCGTGCTAAACGAAAAATAAGAAGCTAGACTAAGTTACAGTATTGCAAATTATTATCTATCTTTTCAACTTGATCTTGTCATGTTCATTGCCATCCTGCTGGCTCTGGTGTTTCTTCACATGCTTCTTCTCTTATGACAATTGTTATTTCGGCCTATCTTGATTGCCGAACTCCGACCATTGGTCCCTTCCTTGTGATCTTCGAACTATTTTCCTTCGAAATCTTTTCTGACCTTTGTTGTCCTTGTTGCCTCCCTCTGCTTACGAACTTGGATTCAGGCCGGAGATTTCCGTTACATTCAACCGCTTTCCTCAACCAAATTAAAATAAATCGCCACTCCATTCTTCAGGCGGGCTCCCCGACTTCAACTACAACTTCAAAACTAAATCGCCACTCCATTCTTCAGGCGGGCTCCCTGACTTCAACTACTACTTCAAAATAAAATCGCCACTCCATTCTCCAAGCGAGCTCCCTAACTTCAACTACAACTTCAAAACTAAATTGCCACTCCATTCTCCAAGCGGGCTCCCTGACTTCAACTACAACTTCAAAATAAAATCGCCACTCCGTTCTCCAGGCGGGCTCCCTGACTTCAACTACAACTTCAAAACTAAATCGCCACTCCATTCTCCAGGCGGGCTCCCCGACTTCAACTACAACTTCGAAACTAAATCGCCACTCCATTCTTCCAAGCGGGCTCCCCGACTTCGACTACAACTTGAAAACTAAATCGCCACTCCATTCTCCAGGCGGGCTCCCTGACTTCAACTACAATTTCAAAACTAAATCGCCACTCCATTCTCCGGGCGGGCTCCCTGATTTCAACTATAACTTCAAAACTAAATCGCCACTCCATTCTCCAGGCGGAGCTCCCTGACTTCAACTACAACTTCAAAACTAAATTGCCACTCCATTCTCCAGACGGGCTCCCTGACTTCAACTACAACTTCAAAACTAAATCGCCACTCCATTCTCCAGGCGGGCTCCCTGACTTCAACTACTACTTCAAAATAAAATCGCCACTCCATTCTCCAGGCGGGCTCCCCGACTTCAACTACAACTTCAAAACTAAATCGCCACTCCATTCTCCAGGCGGGCTCCCCGACTTCAACTACAACTTCAAAACTCCATCCCATCCACGTCGCCTTCCTTTGCTTTCTGTACCATTTCTTCTTCCTGCATCGCCTATCGGGCCACTTTTCTTCTGAATTATCTTGTCCTGGAATTGCTTTCCCCCGGGTCGTATTACTTTTCTTTTGGCTGCTGGGGATATCTTTGGAACTGTTTACTCACCTGCTGGGGATGATGCCGCTGAGGAAGTATTCTTTGTTTCCTTCACCCCTCATTCTCTCTCGGACTCGCCGGGGGTTGAAATGTTATGGACCGGGGATTATCCTGGCGGGGGACCCCTTTTCCTCTTCCTTCTTCCCATACCTCCTCTGGGACTCACGCTTTTGCTTTCTTGAACAAATCATGGGATATAATACTGCTGGGGAAATCTCGAAGCCATTGTTTCATTTTTCCAACAACTGCTGGGGATGATACCAGGCTCAAAGATCACCCCATCGTCTTGTCTGGCCTTTCTCAAAACTATTCTGCTCGGAGCCGGTATTTCCCGAAATCTTGTGTTGCTTTCTACCCTTATCCACTGGGTCTTTGCTTTCAAGAAAATTTTCGCATCAGGAGAAAATTTTCTGCCCCAGTTTGATAAACTTCTGGATGGTATGCTTTTCCGCCAACGAACCCTCTTTTCCTGCTTTAAATCAAAGGAAAATTGTTAGTTTCAAAACGCAGTGAGTGGTCGTGCCACTCTTGTTGGGGCCATTTTCTTTTCTCTTTCAGCTGCTTGGCCTCTCTCGAACTTTGAGGACGACGTTGACGTTTGCTGGGGACGATGCTCTTTCCACGAACGGTTTCTCATCTTTCCCTTTCATTCCAATCTTTGGTTTGATCCGACTCTTTTTAGCCGGTGATCTGTTGCGTGAAATCATTTTTCGGACATGCCACATGTGTCCATCATACTTCGTAATTCCTGCGAACCTTCCAATCAACCTGTCGTTCCAATCTTACTATCGGAACGACTTCTGCCTTATTGCCTCGTTCCACGCCTATTCATTTTCATTATACTGCTTTGGGAGACTTGGTAGTAAGCTTTGAAAAATCAATTTTCGAAAATGAAAGAAAAGAAAAGAATGCTGACCGCAAATGACAAAAGAAAAGGAAAACTTTTCCGAACTCAAAAAATAGGAAAAAAAAACTTATCTGAATGTGTGGCTGATCCAATGGTTATGCTGCGCCTTTGAGATTAATCTACCCAGTCTATTCATGTCAATCACTTTCTGATGGCCGCGCTGTGTTAGGAGTAAATGAATGTTCAAACCTTGTCTCATGCAGACACCTTGTAACCATCTCGTCCTGTCACCTCACAGTGCCCTTCAAAGGGTTTTCACTAATGAGATTCTCTCATTTCTCTCTATCTCCCGTCGCCTTAAGGTGCCCGTAAAGGTTTTCACCATAAGACTCTCTCATTTTACTCCTCTTAACTTCCTTCGCCTTAAGGTGCCCGCAAGGGTTTTCACCGTTAAGACTCTCTCATTTTCGCTTTCTTTCCTTGCGGTGGGCTGGGGTATTATCCATAGAACTTCCTCTAAAGGGGCCATCCCTTTTCAGCTTGTAAGTCCTAAATTCAGTCGAGGATTAAAGTGTCACTCGTAGTTTCACTCGCATGACTTGGCATTTCTCAAATACCGATCGAGAGGTCTTTTTGGTTCTTAATGTGGTTTCTGCGCGTGAGGCTAAAGAAAAGGGGTTTAACCTCAACGGTTAGCTCATTACAACTTTCGGAATCCACACTATCTTTCAAACGAAACAATGACTTCTGCCCCAGTTTTGTTGCTTGGGGGATCTTTGATTTTTATTTTATTATGACCGAGCCGTGTGGCGCCTACGTATCCTTCTTGAGGAATCAGGTCAAACGTAGTTCACTTTTTCTTGTGTCTTTTCTTTGTTTCTTTTTCTATTTTGTTACACATCTTCCTCGATGATTCCGAAAGAGGGTATATGAAAGAATAATTAAGGCTCAAAGGGGAAAACAAGGGTTAAAGTGTCTGGGTAGTAGAAAAATTGCCTCTCTCATTTCATTCTCCGAAAAATTCCAAATACACACAAACGAAACCAAACGTTGGCAAATGCATTAAAGAATTACACGTAATATCTCTTGACTGCATCGGAATTGATAGCCATATCGGTGCATCTTCCCTCAACATCAGTTAGGCATAGAGCGCCGTTGGATAATACTCTAGTCACCACAAATGGTCCCCGCCAATTTGGAGCGAACTTGCCTTTCGCTTCGGCCTGATGTGGTAGAACTCTCTTCAGCACATGCTGTCCCACTTCAAATTTCCCGGGACGTACCTTCTTGTTATATGCTCTCGCCATTCTCTTTTGATACAATTGGCCGTGACATACTGTTGTCAATCTCTTTTCATCGATTAAGCTCAATTGCTCTAATCGGGTTTTGACCCACTCGTCGTCATCAATCTCAGCTTCAGCGACAATTTGGAGGGATGGAATCTCAACTTCTGCGGGTATTACCGCTTCAGTCCCGTACACCAACAAGTAAGGAGTTGCACCTACCGAAGTTCGGACGGTAGTGCGATAACCCAACAGTGCAAATGGTAACTTTTCATGCCATTGCCTAGACCCTTCTACCATCTTCCTCAATATCTTCTTTATATTCTTGTTTGCCGCCTCAACCGCACCATTTGCTTTGGGACGATACGGTGTGGAATTTCGGTGTGTGATCTTGAACTGTTGGCAGACCTCCTTCATCAATCCGCTGTTAAGATTGGCACCGTTATCCGTGATGATTATCTTTGGAATTCCAAACCTGCAGATGATGTGGGAATGTACGAAGTCCACCACCGCCTTCTTGGTCACTGATTTGAAGGTTTTGGCCTCCACCCACTTGGTAAAATAATCGATCGTTACCAGAATGAACCTATGACCATTGGAAGCCGCAGGTTCTATAGGTCCAATAACATCCATACCCCATGCAACAAACGGCCATGGTGCTAACATTGTATGCAACTCGGTCGGCGGAGAATGAATCAAATCGCCGTGTATCTAACACCGATGGCATCTTCACACGAAACTTATACAATCATGCTCCATAGTGAGCCAGTAATATCCTGCTCGAAGAATCTTCTTTGCCAATACATACCCGCTCATGTGTGGTCCACAAACTCCCGAGTGTATATCTGTCATCACTGTTATGGCTTGACTTGCATCTATGCATCTTAACAATCCCAAGTCTAGGGTCCTTTTGTACAGCCCCCCTCCACTAAGGAAAAATCCGTTCGCCAACCGCCGAATAGCTCGCTTTTGATCTCCAGTTGCTTGCTCTGGGTATACTCCTAACCCGAGGTATTCCTTGACATCATGAAACCATGGCTCACCATCCACCTCTTCCTCTATCACATTACAATAAGCATGTTGATTCCGGACCTGGATATGTAACGGATCGACACGAACCTTGTCCGGGTGATGTAGCATCGACGCTAAAGTAGCTAGAGCGTCGGCAACCTCATTATGCATCCTTGGGATATGTCTGAATTCTACCGACCGGAAACGCTTAGTCAAATCATGCAAACACCGACGATACGGGATAAGCTTTAAATCTCTGGTTTCCCATTCTCCCTGAATCTGATGTACCAGAAGGTCCGAGTCCCCCAAGACCAAGACGTCCTGTACATCCATGTCCACCGCTAATCGCAACCCCAAGATACATGCCTCGTACTCAGCCATATTATTGGTACAATGAAAACGCAGTCGAGCAGTAACAGGATAATGATGTCCTGTTTCAGAGATGAGCACAGCCCCTACTCCGACTCCTTTCGCGTTCGCCGCTCCGTCGAAGAAAAGCTTCCACCCCGGATCCTCAGTTAATTCCAACCCATCAATTTGCAATACTTCTTCGTTCGAAAAATACGTCCTCAAAGGTTCGTATCCGTCATCGACAGGGTTCTCAGCTAAGTGATCGGCTAGGGCTTGAGCTTTCATAGCCGTCCTTGTCACATATATGATGTCGAACTCTGTAAGTAATATTTTCCATTTTGCTAACCTCCCTGTAGGCATAGGTTTCTGGAAAATATACTTCAACGGATCCAAACGTGAAATGAGGTAAGTAGTGTAAGAAGACAAGTATTGTTTCAGCTTTTGGGCTACCCAAGTTAAAGCACAATAGGTCTTCTCCAAATGAGTGTATTTGACCTCGTGGACCGTGAACTTCTTACTGAGATAGTAGATGGCTCGTTCCTTTCTGCCAGTAAGATCGTGCTGCCCCAGTACGCAGCCAAACGAATTCTCCAAGACTGTTAGATAAAGAATCAGTGGTCTACCTGGTTCAAGCGGAACTAGTACGGGTGGGTTTGACAGATATCTTTTGATTTGGTCGAATGCTTCCTGACATTCTGTCGTCCATTCTATCGCAGCGTCTTTCTTCAACGGACGAAATATGGGTTCATAGGTTGCTGTAAGCTGAGCAATAAACCTACTGATGTAATTTAATCTTCCCAACAAACTCATTACCTCTGTTTATTTCTTTGGCGGGGGTAACTCCTGGATGGACTTGATTTTGGATGGGTCCAACTCAATGCCCCGTCGGCTGAAGATGAATCCTAGCAACTTTCCTGACGGAACCCCGAACGCACTTTTGGCCGAATTGAGCTTAATATCATATCTTTGAAGTCTTTGAAAGAACTTCCTGAGGTCGGCAACGTGGTCTTCTCGACGTCTAGATTTTATGATCACGTCATCCACGTACACTTCAATTTCCTTGTGTATCATGTCATGGAATACCGTAGTCATCGCCCTCATGTATGCTGCCCCTGCATTCTTCAAACCAAACGGCATCACCCGGTAGCAATAAGTCCCCCACGGTGTGATAAAATCCGTCTTTTCTGCGTCCTCTTCATCCATTAAGATCTGATGATATCCCGCATAACAGTCCACAAAGGATCCGATTTCACGTCCGGCGCAATTATCAATCAGGATATGAATATTGGGAAGCGGGAAATTATCCTTAGGACTCGCCTTGTCGAGATTGCGGTAGTCCACGCATACTCTGATCTTTCCGTCTTTCTTTGGCACCGGTACTACGTTAGCCAACCATTCAGGATATCGGGTGACACGAATGACTTTCGCCTGCAACTGCTTGGTTACTTCCTCTTTGATCTTTACACTCATCTCCGTCTTGAATTTCCGTAGTTTTTGCTTGACGGGAGGATAGGCCGGATTAGTGGGTAATTTATGAACCACTAAATCAGTGCTGAGTCCTGGCATGTCGTCGTACGACCATGCGAAAATGTCTTTAAACTCTACGAGCGTTTTGATCAATTCCTCTCTCAGGTTGGGTTCAATATGGACACTTATTCTGGTTTCTTTGATGTCATCCGTGTTCCCCAGATTAACAGACCTCAGTATCATTTAAGTTTGGTTTGGGTTTTTCCTCGAAGTGACTTAATTCTTCACCGATTTCTTCTACGGCTTCATCATCGCCGTATTCCGATTCACTCTCGTCACTTCTTATTTCATGCGTTATTATTTCCAAACCCGATTGACTTTCTAGACTGGGTTGATTAATCTTTAAGCATGCCATGTCACTAAGATCAGTTGAAAGAAGGCTGTTCATAAAAGTAAAAAGAAGGAAAATAAACAAAATTAGACACGAAGGGAACAAAATTTCATTAATGGGAACAGTACAAGGAAAAACAAACTTGCAAACTCAAATCGAAATGAACTAAAACAAACGGATTTTACTCCGGGGACAACCCCCCAACATAAAATTTCGAAAAAAAACACAATCCAAAACAAACTACCAAGACTCCTTCCGGACAGGGAGAGGAGTAACCTTCCAATTATTCAATTTTGCTTTCGACCCAACAAACTGTATCTCGGCATGGCTGGATCCTTCACCATCCTCGAGCATACATACATCTGCGAATAGGTCCTCGAACTTCCTTAAGAACTCTTCGTCTGGCCTAATCATAGGACCGGGAATCTTTGTCGTCGGATGTCCTCTCACTCCAGACCTGACGAAAGATTGGGAAAGGCGTGGAACAGGCTTCGGGAGCACCCATGTCTTCTGCTTATTCTTCTTGGCTTGCTGGATGTCCTCTGATGTTGGCTTGAATCCCAAGCCGAAGGTTCCTACGTTTTCGACCACGGATACCGATTGTATGATTCCTTGCGGAGATGCACCCAGACCTTTGCCGGGTATGAGACCATGTCTCAACATTTCATGAGCCACCATGACGTCTGCAGTAATGATTCTGTCATCGGGAATGCATTCCCCTTCTGGAACTCGGTTGGCGGATACCACATCGCAGATCCGGTATACCCATGGCCCAACATCTTCTTCTGTCTCAACAAAGGGGACGATGGTGCCTGGTTGTAGATCATTCTCTCCATGGACGACGATCTCCTGTTGGTCCCACTCAAACTTGACGAGTTGGTGTAGGCTGGACGGAACTGCTCTTGCGGCATGGATCCACGGTCGCCCTATCAGAAGGTTATATGACACCACCATGTCCAGCACCTGGAATTCCATGGTGAACTCCACTGGCCCAATTGTCAAGATTAACACTATGTCCCCAACCGACGCCTTGCCTCCTCCATCAAACCCTCGAACACATATGATGTTCTTGCGTATCCTGCCGATGTCCACTTTCAACTTGTCCAGTGTAGAGAGAGGACAAATGTTAGCACTGGACCCATTATCGACAAGGACTTTGGTAACCACCGACTCCTCACACTTTACCGTAAGATATAAAGCCTTGTTGTGCTCTGTGCCTTCCTCGGGCAATTCATCATCGGTGAAGGTGATCCGATTTGCTTCGAAGATCCTATCGGTGATCTTCTCCAAATGACTCACCGAGATTTTATCAGGTACGTGGGCCTCATTCAAAACTTTCATCAAAGCTTGTCGGTGTTCTTCAGAATGTATCAGCAAGGACAGCAATGAGATTTGCGCCGGAGTCTTCTTCAGCAGTTCCAGGATAGAATAATCATGTAGCTTCATCTTTTTCAGGAATTCTTCTGCCTCTTCGTCAGTTACCGGCTTTTTCAATGTTGCCGGAGTGATCTTCCTCAATTCCGCAGGGGCAAAACATCTCCCCGAGCGGGTCAAACCTTGCGCTTCGCAAACTTCCTCTTTCACTTCCTTTCCTTTGTAGGTTGTTGTAATCCGAGCATAATTCCATGGAATAGCTCGGCTATCAGTTATTGGCAACTGTATTGCTGGCTTGATGATGAAAGGATCCATTCGAACGCCTGCTACCGTCAAGACGGGCTTGGTTGCTATCCCCGGTACAACTATTTTTGCTTCCCCCGGCCTCACCGGTACTTCGTTCACACTTCCCTTTTCTGCTTCCGATCCTCCTGGTACGTCCTTCTTGCAAATGGATGGCTCATCAAGGCTCGACCCCTTTCTCATTCCTACCCCGCCAGATTTGATCATCATTACCATCTGAGAGGCTTTCTCCTTTCCTTCTTCCACCCGCACCAACTCGATCATGTTGGTCTCATGATGAGTTGGAAGTGGGTTCTGGTTGATGTTGGGCTCTGTTGGAGTCTGGACCTCAATCCTGCGAGTGTCGATGAGCTCCTGGATGGCCGTTTTCAACCTCCAACACTTTTCCGTATCGTGTCCCGGACATCCTGAGCAATATGCACAATTTACTGAATGGTCCAGGTTCTTTGGAAGAGGGTTTGGTAGCTTAGCTTCAACCGGATTTAGCAACCCTACTTGCTTCAACCGGTGGAATAGACTGGTGTAAGACTCCCCCAAGGGAGTGAAAGCCTTTGGCCTTGGCGCCCTGTCGCCCTTGAATGCCTGGTTCGGACGAAAACTCGCGCCCGAGGGGTTTCTGTAAGCTCTTGGGGGTGGATAATTGCTTTGCGGGCTTGGTGCACGCCACGGTGCATGGACGGGAGGTGCAGAATAGGACTGTGCGTGATGGACAGTAAAATGGGGATCAGGTGCGGGATAGTAATGTTGCGGGTGGTTATATGGATTGTGGAAGTAATTTTGGTGGTGAAGCTGGGGCGGGCTATATTGGGGTGCAGGGCCTCTGTTTCCGAACCATGTCCCGGACTCGACTGCCGCGACTTCCTCTTTCCTCTTTTTCCCAAGTACTCCTCCAGTACCACTTTGGATAGCCTGAGTGGTGGCTTTCAATGCTGAGTAGCTCATGATCTTGTTGGCTTTCAAACCTTCCTCGATCATAGCCCCCATTTTTATCACCTCAGTGAATGACTTGCCTACGGACGTCACCAGATGTCCGAAATAGGTTGGCTCTAGTGTCTGCAAGAAGTAATCCACCATCTCGCTCTCTCTCATAGGCGGATCTACCCTTGCTGCCTGTTCCCTCCAGCGGAAACCAAATTCTCTGAAACTTTCAGCGGGTTTCTTCTCTAATTTTAGCAATGATAAGCGGCCGGGGATTATTTCAAGATTGTACTGGAACTGGCTGATAAAAGCTTGAGCCAAATCATCCCACGTAAACCATCTGCTGGGGTCCTGTCTAGTGTACCACTCCAGCGCAGATCCTCCCAGACTCTGACCGAAGTAAGCTATCAGAATCTCATCCCGTCCTCCGGCTCCTCGCATTTTACTACAAAACCCTCGGAGGTGGGCTACAAGATCACCGTGCCCCTCGTATAGGTCAAACTTGGGCATTTTGAACCCGGCCGAGCAACTGGACATCTGGGAATGGACACAGATCCTTGTAAGCGACACTGACCTGGTTGCCCAAACCGTGCATATTCCTGAAGGACTGCTCCATGCTTTTAACTTTTCTAATAACTTCCTCATGTTCCGAACTTTGGAAGGTGCTTTTCCGGTTCTGCCGGATTATCCCAGTGAGTGGTATGTGATTGCGGTTCAGGAGCCCTAAAAGTAGGCTCTGGAGGATAGTAAGAGTTGTCATGGATCTGAACATGCGGCTCGCCGGACGGCCTTTATAGAGTAGCAGGTGGAGGTGCCACAAAAACAGGGGTGACTGGAGGAGGATTTGGTTTGGCTGGTGGAGTGTGGGTGGCATATGGGTTTTCCCCCTGAAAGTATGGATAGATCGGGGCGCTTGTCGAAGGATCGATGGGCGGATGTTCCGGAGCTGAGGCGAGAGTAGGGAGGTTTGGCGAGGACTGTCCCCTAGCCCATGCTAGGTGCATCTCTGTTATCTGATGTCTCAACCGTTCTACCTCCTCTTTCATGATTTGCATCTCCAATTTCTCTTCCTCGAGACTTTTACCGGAACTAGACATACTTGTTGTAATTGGCCCTTTAGATCTAGTATGGTAATGGTGGCTGGCCAGTATATTCTGTCAAACCAACTGCTAAACTTTTTTGGAAATGCAACAAACTTGTTAGTTTACCGAGTTTAACAGATATGTTATAGCACGTTGGATGTAATGCACCTAACCAAATAACCATTTCTACATGTACTCGTAACATGCGTCATTCCAGCTTTTCTCTTTTTCTCTTTTTTTTCTTCTTTTTCTTTTCTCTTTTTCAACTATCCGTGAAAGCCTTATTGTTATTAACCTTCGTATTTTTTTTTCTTTCATATTTTTTTTTTTTTTAGTGGTGGTGGTCGAATCTTATGTGGATTGCCTACGTATCACGTCCCCGCGTGAATCAGACCGAGCGTAGTTCTGGTAACAAGATTGTGGCAAAATTTAGTAACTTTTATATCAAATAAAGCCTTAAAGTTACAAAACATGTCTTACAATAATCGACAAAATAGAGGAAATCTTGACTCGAAAAAGGAAAATAAAATGCCAACCAACTCGACTCAAAATACATTTTTAAATCAGAAGTCTAATGCTCTAAAATTCCTGGGGGCCCGCGAGGCATCATTCGGCCTTGCCGCGGGCCTTGGTGTGAGGTCCTCGTGTAGTCCCCTTAAATCTCTCATGATCCGATGAACGTAGCCCATAACCGAAGCAAAAAGGGCAGGGCGGGGCATCTGTTCGCAAGCTAAACACTTCATGGTGACATAGTGCCCTATTTCTCCAATTCTATCCTTGATCATGTCCCTTTCTCCGAGTAGCTGTTCTATCTGCTGGTTTTTCACCCCCAATCTTTAAGCGTTGTTGGTGTCTAGGAGCCTGTCTATTTGTTCTTGCAGTCGGGCCGTCAAATTGTGGCAACGGTCGAGGTCTGTTCTGGCATCTCAGGCTTGCTTGAAAACCCGCTCCCTGAGGATAACATTTGCTTCCCTTAGACTAGTGATGATCTCGGTGTAATCTTCCTCTATCCATTGCAGGTGAAGCGCTTGTTGATGTGCCTCCTTTTTCCAGCTAGCACGGACCCTCATTGTTTGGGCCTTCGACTCTTCCAATTCTCTTTGGACATCGGCAACTTGGCTTCTCAAACCTTTTATCAATTTTTCGTCTGCTCGACTCCTCAATTGTCTGTCAGCATCCCTTTTCATTTGCTGGATCTGAGCCCTCAAAAAGTCATTTTGTTGTGCCAGCTTCTTTTTATCTCCCTCGTCGGCGGCGGCTTGCATATCCTTTTCAAATTGGAGATCTTGGACCCGTTGCTCTATCTTACCGATCTTTGTTCGGTAAACCTCTTCCTTAGCTAACCAGTCCCATTATTCTTGTGACGCTTCAGCAAATTCCTTGAGGTGAGGTCTTTTGGCTGGTCTTTCACCCGATATTTCTCCTTTGTACCAAGTAAGATATCCGGGCGCAACCTCTCCTCTAGCTCGATTTTGCACACAAGTGTTTGCCTCCAGATATTGGCATTTGCTCCAGATCTGGCGGACCCTTGCTTCTGGGAATTGACCATCGGGACCAATTTCAATAACCCGGGTACTCAGGTCTTCTTCTTTGGGTACTATCTGGCACCTCCCGAGCTGTCTCAACACCCGATGGGGCCCGATGGGGCGTTGAATGCTTTTAAGTCCCATTAAGAGAAAGGGGGACCTAGCCGCTGGCATGTACACGATTCTGTCTATCCGTAACCAACCCAACGTCCATTGTATTCGACTTGCGCTGAGAGCCTGAAAGTATGCCCTCCATGCCAATGTTCCTTCGGGCAGGACGGTCCTATCAATCCTTGTATAAAATTCGCTTATGCAAGTTTTCTCAACCAACCCATATCTCAAGAATTGGGTACGGTGACACAGGTGCTCGATCATCCACATCTGTAGCAGTAAATTACAGCCTTCGAAAAAATCTCCTCCGGCTTTGCAGGCTGTGAGAGCTCGATATATGTCTGATAGTATCATAGGAGCAAGAGTACTTTCGCTTTGGTCAAGCAAAGTACTGACGACTCCCGCTACCTTTATATCAATATTCCCGTCTTTTCTCGGGAATACCACGAGTCCTAAAAAGGCTATCATGAAAGCAACTCGTCTGTGCTCCTCCCATTTCTGGTGATTACCCTTGCTGCATAATTTGTTTTCTGGCTTGTCGAAACATCCCACGTGACCGTACCTTTGATAGATGAAGTTTAAAGTACAAAACCCTTGTGCTAGATCTGGGTTACGTACCGTTCTGGCCGTCTTCAGTGAGTCTAAAAACCGGTGTATGGCGACAACCCTGGGGGCGATTAGATATTGATGCCCCAATGGTATATCAGTGTTTCCAATGTATCCGGTCATCTCCTCCACAGTTGGGGTGAGCTCGAAGTCCGAGAAGTGAAAGACATTGTGCGCGGAGTCCCAATATGTGACTAATGCTCTTATGATGTCCCCACGAGGTTTTATTTCAAGCAGACCTGTGAGACCTTTCAAATACTTTTTAACCTCATCCTGCCCTTCTTTGCCTAGATCATCCCACCATAGCCGTATTTGTACCGGGATTTTAGTCATGAGTGAAAAGGGTTCATTTTGAATCGTGCTCATCCTGCACATTTATTTAAAGAAAACGATCATTTTGGCTGGCAATGATTTTTTCAAAATTTACAGATTTTGGTATATTTTTTTTTTTTGAAAAATGGCAAGTTGGACCCGACAGGGGTTGCCTACGTATCTCACATCCGGTGAGAATCAAACCCGCGTAGTTCGGTCCGTCAAGACAAACTATTTTCTTTTATTGACCGACAAAGAAAACACAGTTTGTTAAGAAACACATTTCTTTTATTGACCGACAAAGAAAACACATTTTGTTAAGACCTATTGTCGGCGAAGTCAACCTTCCGTCGTCTTTATTAGCAAACTGCACTATTGATTTGTTGGTACAACACATTTTTGTATTTTTTGAAAATATCTATTTACCCATATTGTTTCCTTTTGTTTTTCGTTTCTCTTCAGTATTTAAAAGCCGGTCAGCATGCAAGTTCGAATAAATGCTTGAAACAAACATGGTATAGCATGATAGTCTTTTCATTTCAGGTTGCCTGTCCTAGACGGACCCAACCCCTGTGTTGAGTCCCCTAAGTCAAATGCAACGTGATGCAAATAAGCGTTTCCTACTAGGGATCCGGTATGTAGTTATGTTATTCTAAGTTCAAAACCTCGGTGCATGATCTAGACTGTGTACCCAAGCGGACAACTCGAGTTGAGGAAGGAGCTCCTTTCCGGGAACCAAAAGGCCAACCGGCTTAGAAACTTTCCGAGCCTCTTCATTATTTCGGGTATGACACTAACAAAATAGGGAGTCTCAACCAGTGAGCACATCCCCGGGGTGAGAAGTGAAGGGTTTGCGGCACAGTTTTATATACAGTTCACGTAATATCAAAGCGGTAAACATATAACAGTTTGTATATACAGTGCAACTAGTATCAAAGCGGTAGACATGTAGCACATTAATTAAACATGTAGTAAAATCAGATATAGACAAAACAACAATTTAACCGAGCTCGAATTCTTAGACCCTGAACCGAAGTTCAGAGCATTCTAATCCCCAGCAGAGTCGCCAGAGCTGTCACACCTCATTTTTACCGCACCCGCGAGGGCGCAAGGGAGTTTTTCCAATTAAAGGACAATCGAGACGGGATCCATTTTATTAAATTTAGAGTCACCACTTAGGAAAGTAATGGTGTCCCAAGTCACCGGTTTGATCCCGAATCGAGGAAATTTATGACTTTGTAATATAGTCTGTGAAACTAGAAAACCGGATAAGGAACTCTGTTAACCCGGGAGAAGGTGTTAGGCACTCCCGGATTCCGTGGTTTTAGCACGGTCGCTCAACTGTACTTTTTGCTTTTATCTGATTTCTTTATATATTTTAACTATGTATTTTTAATGCTCCGCTTTTATTTCTTCGAAGAATTGTGACGTCACGAAAACACATTTCGAGTCACACCGCAACCGGTACGCCTGTGATTTCAATGTATTTCAGTTCCGCCGAGAGTAAGATTTGGGTCACATAAATGCGCACCCGTATTTAGGAACGTGATTTACTTATAAATCGTGTCTAAAGAATCTATCGCCTTTATCAACTTTGGGAAAGGACCGTAAAATTTACTAATGGTCCTTCCAAGTCTAAGTTTTTATAACAACTAATTCGAGGGTCCCGCAATTGTGTATTTTCGTTTGGCGAGGCTCGTCTCATTTTTATTTAAGGTCATACCTAGCATGACTAAATTTTCTATCGCTTTGTTTTTGCATCAAAAGGAAAGAAAAATCCTAATGAACGTTACTAAGAAAGATTACCCTAATTTATCCATTAACCGGCTTAGCACCATTTTAACCGATCATCTCGCCTCGAATTTACTTCGCTAGATGAATTAAAGATATGCCTATTTAAAGGTAATTTGAAACCTAATACCACCCCTACGTCACGGGAACCGTACCCATAGCCGTGACAATTTAATTATGTGATTGATTGATATTGAAATAAGACGATGATACAAGAGGGCTGCAGGATGATTTAATTCGTAGCATAAAAAAGTCGATTTGACATACCCCAACATTAAATCATGCAAAAAGATTCGGTTTATTTCCTTAAATGTGAATACAACTCAGAGGTGTGTTTTGGTAAGACAAAAGGGAAATCAGTCATGCCATGGCTATAAACAATCAATTTGCATATGAGAGAGGAGCGTCGAATCACAGCTCATACCAAACCAAGATATGGGTCGAATTGTCTCTATGACTTAATGGATTATCACACAGTTAAACAAGTTCAGGAACCGCTTCTTTCATAGTGTTAATTCTATCGTTCATTTTCATGCCAATGTGGTAACTTTAGACTGAGCTCATACTAAGGATTCTGTAGCGACTAATGAATCTTACTCAAGTATACACTGCATTCTCTACCTTCTCAAGACATCTTATTTCCATATATACCTAACTAACCCAACTTTTTAAGCTTAAAACTGTATCACTTCAACCACTACACTCGATTGATTATCTAAAAACAAAATACAAGTACAATAAGCAAATGTTTACACGATCTATCCATTTAGATAGCAAAAGAAACCTATCAACAAATATGAGTATTTCATTTCTTAACTCCTCTTCCCAGTTACATCAAAGTGAGCTCATGAATGTGTACCTGGAAATTGACAACAGGTAGATGAACAAAGGGTCAACTAAGGCAATGAAGCAACAACAAAACCAGGCCCAGCAATGACAGAAACAGCAACCAAACGACCAGCAGCAATAGCCAAACACAACAACCAACAAGCAACAGTAGCCCAAGTATAACCACAACAACAACAACCACACCAGTGGTAGCCAAACACTCAATACCAAACAACAACCAAAAATAGACCACAGCAGTAGCCAAGTTACAGCATTAACAGTGGCCAAACACAGTCACTTAGCAAACCAGTGACAATCTCTCTATCACTGCCTCAGATTTCTATCTCCCCCTCTACCTCTGAATGTCTAAGCCCTTATATCCTGTTTTTATCTCCAGGTATCTCTGTGGATATCAAAACTGTATTTCCAGAAAAATTTCCTCAAAGATCCCTATCGCTGTGTATGTCTGAAGTTTTTGGAGGTATCAATATCTATATTGCTCTCTAGGTCTTTTGTCTGTATGAATGTCTGTCCCCTAAGGTCTGTACCCTTCTCCCTACTTATAACCAAAAACAGACCCCTTCTCTAAGAGCCAAGGACCAGAAAAATCCACTCAAAACCTTTGCCCATCCCTGCTCTGCCAGCCCATTATCCCCTCTGTTTTCTCCCCACTACACCATGTCTAAGCATGGGTGTTATTAGTTAAATAGTAACTTCTGTCCAGACATGGCTAAGTGCCCTGCTGGTGACAGCAGGTTCCACTGCTTAGCTCCATGTGCAGGGCACTAAAATATTCTAAATGCTAAGCCTTGATTTCCTAGTTAGCTAATTTGAATCCTAATTTCAGTTTCAGATCAATCAAACAACCCTATTCAATTCAAGGGTGCTAATCACTGTATGGTATTTCAAACAAATCAACTTATGCAATTAGACGACGACATCTAATCAACTACAACACATAACAATGATAACAAATTAATTGGCCAAACAATGATTCTAAAAATCTCGGCAAAAATGAAAAACAAATATTCGACGACGCTAATCGAAACGAATAACTATCCTATGACAAGCACATTCGAACAACTAACAGAATGCAAATTGACCAAATAAAGGTCTTGGGAGATGAAGACCAAAGCAGAAAACTAAAAGAAAAGATAAAGGATAAAATTCACATCATTAATCACACTAACATATGAAGAAAGAAAGAAAAATACCATGTAAGGAGAAAAACCGCACTCGAACGAACCTCGGACCCATCTTTGATTCAACTCGGGCTTGGACCTTTTGTTTTTGAGGCCAATGGACCTTAATTGAGATGTTTTCAATAGTGAAAACATCCCAATTAAGGTCTATTAGACCTCAATTAGGCAGGAATCGAGTTTAGGGTTCATGGCCGAGATTTTGGGGCTCGACTGGTTCTAGCAAGATTCGAACAAAACTAAGGCCGGTGGGGGTATGAGGGAGGTGAGGGGAAGCTATGGTGTGATTTTGGTGAGGTTTGGCATGGTTTTCAAATTCCGGTGACCTTTGATTCAATATTCGACACGCTCGAAGCGGATTCGAAACTAACGGAGGCCGGATTCGAAGAGAGGGAGGTGAGGAGAAGGGTTGGTGTTAATTTGGTGGCCGTTGGCCTACAAGAACCGCCGTGAGGCGATTTCCGGCAGGCGGGAGACGGTGGCTCACGGCGGCGATGGGGCTGGTCTCTAAGGTTGAGAGACGAGAGTAAAATGAAAATGAAAAATGGGTCTGGGGGGGGTGTTTGGCATACTGAAATGAACGGATCAATCGGAGCCGTTGGATCAGATGATCTGAACGGCTCAGATCGATTAGGGGTGATAGAACGGGGTCGTTTGGTTTAGTGGGGGGGTGGACCGGTTCAGTGGTTTGGGCCTGTTATATTGAATTGGGTTTTGGCCCAATCTAATTTCCATGTCTTACATAATACAACATGTATATATATATATATATATATATATATATATATATATATATATATATATATATATATATATATATATATATATATGTTAATTTGTAACACAATTAATTTTTACTACAATTAACCTACATAATTAAATACCAAATCACACAATTGTATATTAAACGACACAAAGGCAATAAATACGATTTTATAATTTTTCTTTCTTTAAGAAATTAAACACGGTTCAGTTAATTCCTAAACGCGCAATTGAACTCCGAAATGCCCGCGCGACACATATTTTTGTATTTTTTATTAATTTTAAACAAATACATGCACAGAGAAATATAAACAATAAGTAAAATAACAACAACAAAAGGAAATCCACTAAATCACGCACAACACGAAGCTATTTTATTTTTTTACATTTTTGGGAGTAATTCTCATGCAGGGCAAAAATCACGTGCTCACAATGGGTACGTTTACCTAAATTACCAACTAAATTTTATGATTATCAAATTCTAAAAAAGTTGGGTCAGAAAATTGGTAAATTCTTATCAATGGATGTTTGTACTTCTGCTACTACTCATGGGCAGTATGCTCGTTTATGTGTTGAAGGTCTTCTGAATGAGCCTTTAAAAATTCATCACAATATTATTACTCACAAACAAGTTATATTGTATTAGGGTTTAAATTTGATGTGCACTCACTATAGTTGCATGGGTCACAATCAACAAACGTGTATTTTTACTAAAAACCTTGTTCTTACAATGGCCAATTCTTAACAAGGAAAAGTTAGTGAAGCTGAAAAATTAAATACTACAAAGGATGCATGTAGCTTGTTAAATTCCCCACAAAATATGCACCCAAGAAATCTACTCAGTACACGAATCCTTTGCAAGCACCTTCATCAGTACAGCCCAGGGTGGGACCTTTAGATAAGCAAGCCTTAATTAACCCTAATACGCTTCCTTTTACTAACTTAACTATAAATAATTGTGTCACTAGCTCTCCACCTGCTTCTAAGATAATTCATAATCATAATCTTGTTTTATCTATTAATAAGTTTAACACACTAGCTGAGGCACTTACTAATGCTTCTTTACTGCATCCTTTATCTAATAATAATAATGGTCAACATTCAAACTCCACTCAATTATCAAAGGACTGAGTCCAAATGAAAATTACATCACACCTCCTACTCCTCAAAATACTAAATCCACCCCTCACCATACAACTGGACACGCGAGCCTTTCCTTCATGCAAACATCACCTTCTACAATCACCCAAGACCAACATTTCCTTATTCAAATACCAGATTCACCACATCCACCTTTAAGTATTAAAACCCCTCAATCATTTCACTGTACTATTGCCATGCACCTAGAATATAATGATAATGAGTCCAACTCTTTCATTTCCCAGTCAAGCACACAACCTTCATGTCAATCTCCTCAACCGATTTCCTCAGCTATTAGTAATGTTCCATGTCTCCTACTACACCAAATATAAGCCATACTCACTTGTCAAACTCCACAACTGCTTCCCTCACTATCGAAGATGTTTCCTTTCAATTTTCTCAACCACTTGAGAAGGAAAAAGACAACTCCCAAGCAGACCTCTCACCAGTTGCACCACAATCCCACACCCCATTCACACCCACCATTGCACCTCCTAATGGAACCCAACTCGATAGTGTATACAGCACACACACCTCTTGCACTAACATACCTAACATCTTGGGTAGAGGTGGGTCTCCACAACCATGCTTTGATGTTCACCATGCAAGTCAATCAATAAGATGCAACGATTCTCATAAACCATCCGAGGGACCTAACCCCAATAGTTGTGGAGGGGATGCAACTGGGCACAAAGATGTATGCCCGTTACCATTGTTCAATGATGCAAGGACCAAACCTTGCACCCTTCTAACCTCTGCCTTTTCTCCGGTTTGGGATCAAACCCCTCTACATCCAACTCTCATACACATGCAATTTTATCCCCCACCAACTCCCAACACTCCATAGATTCAGCCTTATTAGGAGTCACAGCCTCACACACCTCTATTGAGTCCAGGAACTCCTCATTTACCAACACCACTACCCCCTTATCCAACTCCGGAGAATCTCAATCCACAAGAACAAGAAGAGCATTAAGAGAATTTTCAGGCGGAGTTAGACGCAACCATCATATAAAATAGAGATACACGACCAATTCATGTATGCATGGACGATATCAAGGTCTTTGTGTAGAAGGAGAAATTCGAAAGAAAGATATTCATCAGGTACCAACAAAATCTACTAACTACATCTTCCGTTTAAGGCTAACAACAAATCCAGTAGTGGGCAAATATGCCATGTTATTCCTTCCAACTTCGAGCCTTTATCCAGGTGATTCTAGTAATTGTCCAAATAATTCCAATATCAGTCACATAAATTTTATAATCTGAAATTGTAGGGGTGGTCAATCAGTGGAATTAAGAAGGAACTTTAGGTCATTATTGGATTACAATAGATATTCCTTATTGGTCCTGTTAGAAACTCATTATAAGTCCCACCAACTTTTAAAGGACGATTTTGACTTTACTGGTATGATAGAAGTTCCTGATATAGGGCACTTAGAAGGGATTGTGATACTTTGGAATTCCGCTCTTTTAACTGTTGAACACGTAGCTACATCCACTCAGGAAATTCACTGCCATGTCCAGATTTGTCCATTGCCTTTTACTTTCTTATTTAGTGTTATTTATGCAAGTAATGACCTAGCAGCTAGGCTTACATTATGCGATGATCTCACACGTATCTTTGATAACTACAAGGACCTTGGATTTTAGGGGGTGATTATTATGAAATAACTCATGTCTCGCATAGATTTGGAGGATTGCCTCTTAATAATAATAGAACAAATAAATTAATAGAGTGCTTTAACTATCGCTTTTTAACTAATTTAGAGTACAAGGGTAGTCGATATACTTGTTGGACAAATGGTAGGCATAATACTGCTAATATTTTAGAAGGTATTGATCGTGTTTTGGCTAACTATGAATGGCTTTCTAACTATGGAGATGCATTGGTAACACACTTGCTTAGTACTCATTTTGACCATTGCCCTCTCAAAATTGAGTTACAACACAATGTTTTACCTAGGAAAAAATTGTTTAGGTTTGAATTCATTTGGACAACTGATCCTACTTTTGTGACAGTCATAGAACAAGTTTGGGCAGCAAATGTGTACTCAATTCCAGCTTTTAATCAATTTATGAAATCAATCCAAGTGTGGAATAAGAGCACTTTTGATAATATCTTTAAGAAAAAAAAAATGCTGGCGAGAATAGGAGGAATTCAAGCTTCTATCCACTTCCCAACTTGCCAATTTTTACAAGATCTCGAAAATACTCTTACTAAGGAGTTTTATCATATTCTCCAACTGCAGAGGACTTTTAAAAATTAAAATTACGTATAAATTGGTTAGATTATGGTGATGCTAATACAAAGTTTTTTCATCTAACTACTTTAAATCGATGTCGTAATAATCGTATAACTACTATTCAGGACTTAGGTGGTAATTGGATTACAGACCCTCATAAAATTAGAGATGACATTACTAATTATTATAGTCATCTCTTTACTACTCAACAAACTAAGTCTAGCCCTATATCATTTGTACACCCCTTTAATGTTCTAACCCCAATGGACCAAATTAGTTTAAATGGGCCTTTACATGATTCTGAAATAATGAATGCCTTACACTCATTTCAACCTTTTAAGGTACCAAGTCCTGATGTCCTACACCCAGGGTTATATAAAAAATATTGGCATATTGTAGGCAACTTTGTTAAATTTTTGCCATAAAATTTTTCTAGAGTCTCAGATAGACCCAGTTATAAATACTACTTTTATTTGTCTAATTCTGAAAATTAGAATGCTGCTACAATAGCTCGATATAGACCAATTAGCCTTTGTAACACCATTTACAAGATTATTACTAAAATAATTATTAATAGAATTAAACCATTTTCGAATCATGTCATCAACCAAACTCAATCTAGTTTTTAGAAATATAGACATGTAGTTGATAATGCAATTATAGTACAAGAACTTATTACTAGATTTCATAAAATAAAGGGTAGGCATGCTAATATGTTACTCAAGCTAGACCTTGAAAATGCTTTTGATAAACTTGAATGGTCTTTCATTTATAACACCCTACATTCTTTACATTTTCCTACAAAACTTATCTAGCTAATAATGTCTTGTATTACCACTACTTCTACAACTATTTTAATCAATGGTTCTCATACTGACTATTTTACACCTACAAGAGGTATTAAACAAGGTGGTCCCCTATCGCCTTATATTTTTATCCTATGTTTAGAAATATTGTCAAGAAAAATAAACTCTAAGGTTGATTATCACATTTGGCATTCCATTTCAATTGGTAGAAGGGGACCTCAATTATCTCATCTTTTTTTTTTTTTTTGCAGATGATATTATTTTAATATCCAAAGTCACAACTACCTCATGTCAATCCATAGTCCACACCATTAATCAATTTATTAAACACTCCGGGCAAACTATTAAATTTGACAAATCTAAAGTGTTCTTCTCAAAAAATTATCCTACTTATATGAAGGTTGACTTGCAATATACTTTTAGTATAAGGGCGGGCACACATTTAGGTAAGCACCTAGGGTTTCCTATTTTTAGCTCAAGACACACTAAAGAAGATTTTCAATTTATAATTGAAAATTTTAAGTCTATGGGTGGATGGAAAACTCATTTTTTAACAAAAGCTGGAACTACGTTCTACTTTGAATAATTTCCCAATCATATAATACAATATATCACTATGCCGTCGTATATTATTTCCTTGCTCAGTAGATATCAAAGGAATTTTCTGTGGGGCACTACTCCACAAAAGAGAAAATTACATCTCTTGCAATGATCCAGGGTTACTCAACCTTTAGCACAAGGGGGCTTGGGTATCCATGTCACGACCCAAAATCCACTAAGGGTTTTGGTGGCGCAGGACACCATTGTCAGGCAAGCCAACTAAATTATTAATTGAATTATCTTTTTAATTATATTAAAATCTAGGATTTTTCCTTCCATTCTTCATAAATAAGAAGGGTCATTTCTTCAATTCAAATTAAATAATAAATAATTAATAAAAATCTTTCGAAAAACCATCCCAGAACCCGGTGTCACAAGTGCATGAGCAACTACTCATAAGAAAAATAAAATACAACCTCAGTCCGAAATACAGTAGACAGTGAATAAAATACAAGCTAAAAGGAACTACACTCGCTGTGATCGCCTCGAATGATGCAGCTCACCTAGTCCCATAAACATTCGTGCTGCTACGCCAGTAGGCTCCTAGAGGTATATATACATGTGCAGCAAAAATGCACAGAAGTATAGTATAAGGATGTAATCAACATGTACTCACTGAGTATCCCACCTAATTTTTGGGGCTTATCGATTCGGTTATCGATTACACCAATAAGAAAATTTGCGAGATTCCACGGAAAGTATATCGCTATAAACACGCCTAACTAATATGGACAAAAAAGAAGCTAAAATAAGACGAACATTGTTTATAACATAAAAATTATGTCAATAGACATATGCAACGAAACTAAAGTAAGGAATCAAATATATGTCACCAACACTCCAACGGTATTAAAAAGAATAAAAATACATCATCACTGCTAATTCTATTTTCCATTAATTTGAACTTTATTCCCTTCAGCTTTAAATATGATCATTCCTTAAATATGGTAGACGAAATAATTAGGGGTGTGCGTTCGATTTATCGATTCGATTTTGACCCTTATCGATAATTACTTATCGATTATCGATTTGTACAACTGCTTATCGTTATCGTTTCAATAAGGTTTCGATTTTTTCGATTTCATTTATCGATTAACCGATAACAAATAATCGATTCGATTTATCGATAAACCGATTCGAATGCCTAATCCTAAAATCGTAACCTAATATTTTAATAATAATTGTTAATAACACAATTACGAGCTACTACAATCCATCAGTCTAAAAAAATAATGGTAACTAACAGGTGGATTGGTTCGGTCATAATAGATGATGAGTTTTTTACAAAATAAAAAATTATGGGATAATTTTTTAAATTATTAAAGGATCCAACGGTTATATTTTGGGCCAAAAACAGGTGTAGAGCTAGTTTTGGGATTTGAAAATTTTATTTTCAAAATCTGTCAAAATATGGAAAAAATCTTTAAATAAACAGGTTTTGCCAAATATGTTTTTAGAAAATCTATACAACAACAAGGTAATATTTTCCCTATCTCTTGGACGATAATTATTTTGAAAGTTTTATATTTATTTTACTGTAATTTTGAATATTTGAATTTGTTTTTTCTTTGAAAAAAAAAAGGATTTCCAAATTAACGCAAAAAAGATTAAAAACTTTGATCCTTCCCGTAACTCTTTTGGTGCAAATGTAGTAACGTTTTTATCTGTGTTTTATATTTTATGTATGTATCTATCGCTCGTTGATTGAGAACTACCCTTCGACTACATTGATTTATTTATTTATTTATGAAAGGGAACCTTTCAAAAATAAGTAGTAACACAATGACACTGTCCAAATTATAGTTGTCTTCCCCAGCAGCACAAGTAGCTTTCATTTTACTGATAAAGAATACGGTTCATCTCTTTCGGAGCGAGCCATTGAAGTCCACCAAAACAGGAAGTGTGATGTAACATTGAAAAGAAAATTTGAGGAAGACTAATGTGGACATCTATACAAGCCACTCTCATCAAGATTATGATGTTACATGAACATCTTTACAATACCAAGATGAATCCACTTATATAAGCATGGTTATTTTAGTTGATATCAAAGTAGATAATTTAAAAACATGGCATATTGTTAATGAAGGGGCCTAATAATTAATGATGTGGGTGAAATCATACAAAATCAAAGATCTAGGTGTATGAGCTATAATTCGACCTTATGATACTCAGAATATATTAATCGCTCCCCTCGGCCCAAATACGTATAACGGGCGTCGATGCCGTCTCCAATTGGGCGTAGACGCCGTAAGCAGCGAGGCCGTCCTCGACCATAGGATGTTGTCCGCATCCGCCTACAACTCTTTCGTCAAAGACGACGCCTTGCGGGTACGCCCGCAACAGTTTCATGACATGGATTCAATCTCCAAAGAAAGTCAACTATCATAACTAAAGACCTATAAATACCGAGGCAACCATGAGAAAAGGGGTTCCACTCTCTCCCCATGGGGGCTCTAAGAAATACAGAGTACAACACAGAGTGAGAATCACCATCAACAACACAGGGTAACAGTAGATCCATGAAAACATGATTGCAAGGATCTGAACCTCTTCATGGAGAGGCAGATTAACCCATCATCATGAATAAAGATCACTAGATATCCCCTGTTATCTCTACATATGTCTCCATTACCTTTTGCCTTTTGTTGAATTTCAGATGTGTTACAACCTGCTATGATTGGCCCTTTTATTTTCGATAATTGTTTTGAGTTCATGAATGTTCATAAAACAATCGGGGCCAAACAATTTGGCGCCGTCTGTGGGGATTTCATAGCAAGATCGCGTATCTTTTCCTGAAGTCAGAAACAAAGCGAAAACAACGAACAAAGGATTAGAAACCCAATCAGAGCAAGCCTAATTCATCCCGTCTATATTCGGGCTACGAGCCCTCGACTCTAAAAAATCAACAAAAGTTCAACTACGGTTGAACTGGGACTCAGGCCATGAGCCTTCGCCAAAGTGAATTCAACAACAGTTGAAGTAAAACTCGGGCTACGAGCCCTCATCTCTAAAAATCAACAAAATTTCAACTACGGTTGAACTGGGACTCAGGCCATGAGCCTTCGCCAAAGTGAATTCAACAACAATTGAAGCAAAACTCGGGCTACGAGCCCTCGACTCTAAAAATCAACAAAAGTTCAACTACGGTTGAACTGGGACTTAGGCCATGAGCCTTCGCCAATGTGAATTCAACAATAGTTGAAGTAAAACTCGGGCTACGAGCCCTCGACTCCTAAAAATCAACAAAAGTTCAACTACGGTTGAACTGGGACTCAGGCCATGAGCCTTCGCCTATGTGAATTCAACAACAGTTGAAGTAAAACTCGGGCTACGAGCCCTCGACTATAAAAATCAACAAAAGTTCAACTACGGTTGAACTGGGACTCAGGCCATGAGCCTTCGCCAAAGTGAATTCAATAACAGTTGAAGTAAAACCCGGGCTACGAGCCCTCGACTCTAAACATCAACAAAAGTTCAACTACGGTTGAACTGGGACTCGGGCCATGAGCCTTCGCCAAAGTGAATTCAACAACAGTTGAAGTAAAACCCGGGCTACGATCCCTCGACTCTAAAAATCAACAAAAGTTCAACTACGGTTGAACTGGGACTCGGGCCATGAGCCTTCGCCAAATTGAATTCAACAACAGTTGAAGTAAAACCCGGGCTACGATCCCTCGACTCTAAAAATCAACAAAAGTTCAACTACGGTTGAACTGGGACTCAGGCCATGAGCCTTCGCCAATGTGAATTCAAAAACAACTGAAGTAAAACTCGGGCTATGAGCCCTCGACTCTAAAAAATCAACAAAAGTTTAACTACGGTTGAACTGGGACTCAGGCCACGAGCCTTCGCCTATGTGAATTCAACAACAGTTGAAGTAAAACTCGGGCCATGAGCCTTCGACTCAAAGTTCAACAAAAGTTCAACTACGGTTGAACAGGGACTCAGGCCATGAGCCTTCGCCAAAGTGAATTCAACAACAATTGAAGCAAAACTCGGGCTACGAGCCCTCGACTCTAAAAATCAACAAAAGTTCAACTACGGTTGAACTGGGACTTAGGCCATGAGCCTTCGCCAATGTGAATTCAACAACAGTTGAAGTAAAACTCGGGCTACGAGCCCTCGACTCCTAAAAATCAACAAAAGTTCAACTACGGTTGAACTGGGACTCAGGCCATGAGCCTTCGCCTATGTGAATTCAACAACAGTTGAAGTAAAACTCGGGCTACGAGCCCTCGACTCTAAAAATCAACAAAAGTTCAACTACGGTTGAACTGGGACTCAGGCCATGAGCCTTCGCCAATGTGAATTCAACAACAGTTTAAGTAAAACTCGGGCTACAAGCCCTCGACTCTAAAAATCAACAAAAGTTCAACTACGGTTGAACTGGGACTCAGGCCATGAGCCTTCGCCAAAGTGAATTCAATAACAGTTGAAGTAATACCCTGTCACGACCCCAAATCCGGTCGTGATGGCGCCCAGCACATTGCTAGGCAAGCCCGACCATATTATCCCTTTAACCAGCCAATTATTAAATAAATTAAACTTAAACAAGTAGTTAGTCATAACAGGTGATAACCGAAACGTCAAAACATACAAAATACGGTCCCAAACATATCGTGGTGTCACGAGACTGAGCCTCTACGGAATAGCATCCTAATACAACCAAGTCTAGACAAATAGGAAATCAACAAGATGATAAGGAAGGAGAAAACAAGCTCTGCGGACGCTGGCAGCTACCTCGTAATCTCCGCAAAAGTAGACAAGGATCAGCAGCTAAAATGTCTCAACTGCTCTCGGGCACCCGTGGATCTGCACAGAAAGTGCAGGGGAGTGGGGTGAGTATATTTCAACTCAGTGAGTAACAATAATAAATAATAACTGAAAGTAAGAACTCCTGTGCTATCACTTAGCAGTTCTAAGGCAATCTTCACAAGTACGTCATCACTATAGTAGTACTTTAACCTCCAATCTACGTTTATCTCTACAAGATCTCCACACCGAACAAACCCTCGCTCGTACCCCTACGGTGTACGGCCATCTCAACATATAAAGGCACATACTTATGTCTATAATGTATAAGTATCTAAGTAAATAGTAGGATATGATTAAGTATAATGCTGCGGCGTGCAGCCCGCTCCAATACATATACTGCTGCGGCGCGCAGCCCGCTCCATTTAACGTCGACGGCGCTCACTGGGGGTGTATACAGACTTCGGAGGGGCTCCCTAGGCCCAAGCGCTATGGTGCTATGGCGTGCAGCCAAGTCCACCATATATCACTGCGGCGTGCAGTCCGATCCAACATATATACTGCTGCGGCGTGCAGCCCGATCCCATAATATACCAGCGCTCACCGGAATGTGTGCAGACTCAGACTCCGAAGGGGCTCCTACAGCCCAAGCGCAATAATACTGCGGCGTGCAGTCCGTCTCACATGTATATTACATGTATATTACATGTACATTACTGCGGCGTGCGGTCCGATCCAATATAGGTATCTATATACATAATACCTCATAATGGGTCCTCGACCCTATCCCAGTCAGTATGCACTTGGCCTTTCAGGCCCAATATAACATCTCATAGTGGGTCCTTGACCCTATCTCATCTCAATCGGTATAAACTTGGCCTTTCAGGCCCACTCAGCTAGAACCGGGAATTCCACCCTAGATAATCTCTCTCAATGTACACATCTAGTACGGGCTCATATTATGCTATACAGCTAGAGCTACGGCTGAGTGTATGTTTCCAACACGATATACGGGTCACCTAGCTCTATAGGTTCCCTAATGCTCTACAGATCGGCACAAGGCCCCAAACATGGCTATTAGCCCAATGGTACAGTTATAACCTCATTAACAGTCGTACAACACAGTATTCTATTAGCCGGGAAGGACTTAGTCCGAACCCCCTATCACAATGTCACCACGCCCGTCATAGAACGCGTGTCTCATCTCAATATAGCACTGTAAAGTGCTAGTACGGGGTTTCAAACCCTCAGTACATTATTTACTACCACCACTCACCTCGAACCGGTAGAAGCTTCAATCCGCCTTACGCTTGCCTCGCAATTCAATCTCCTCGGATGTCAACTCTGCTCAAAATCATAGAAAATGCATCAATATACGCTAATTTCACGAAATTCATTCGAAATAACCCAATTTATATCAAAACCCACAAGTTGTCAAAACCCGACTTTTGGTACACTTGTCGAAAAATTACAAAAATCACATATTCGAAATCCTCATCTCGATACGAGTCTAGGCATATAAAATTTACCAAAATCGGACTCCATTTGCCCACTCAAATCAGTGTTTTTCTTAAATTTAGGCCTAGGGCTCAAACCCACCTTAAATCTTCCATTTACAGGGAATTAACCAAGGATTTCATGTTAAAATGATGTAATTAAGCCACAAAACTTACCTCCAACGAAACCCCGATGATTTCCCAGCAATCTCCCGTCAATTTCTCCTCTTGGAACTCAAAAATGGAGTTTTGGGTTAATGAACCCGTATGTGAAATGTTCTGTGATATAAATTCACTGCCGGAGCAATTTGCTCTACGCGTTCGCGTGAGCTCTCACGCGTTCGCGATGCTCGGCCTCCAGTTACCCTTCGCGAACGCGACGCCAACCACGCGTTCGCGATGCTCAAACTCCCAGCCGCCTAAATTCCTTCTACGCGTTCGCGACTCCCAGTCACGCGAACGCGATGATTCCCTCCATCCGGCCTACGCGAACGCGACCCCAGGAACGCGATCGCGAAGCACAAGGCTCCTGGCCTACGCGAACGCGACGCACCTGATCGCGAACGCGATGCATTGATCAGCCTGGCCTTCGCGAACGCGGCCCATTCCACGCGAACGCGAAGGCTAAAATGCCCGGGCAGTAACCTGCAATTTACAGCAGACTTCCAAGTTCCAAAAATGCCCGATTGATGGTCCGAAATTCACCCCGAGGCCCCCGGGACCCCAACGAAAACCACCAACATACTCCAAAACACGATACGGACTTGTTCCAATCATAAAAACACCATCCTAAACATCAAAATCACCAATTACACACGGATTCAAGCTTATGTTTCTTCAAAACTTCCGAATTACACATTCAATCAAAAACCCGACCAAACGACGTCCGAATGACCTGAAATTTTGCAGGCATATCCAAAATCACCTAACGAAGCTACTGCAACTGTCGGAACTCCATTCCGACCCCCGGATCTAAATCTCACCTATCGTCCGGATTTCGCCAAAATTCAACCTTAGCCAATTCAAGCCTATTTCTACACCGGGCCTCCAAATTCAATTCCGATCGCTCCCCTAAGTCACAAATCACCTTCCGGAACTAACCGAATCATCAGAATCCGATTCCGAGCCCTCTAGCTAAATAGTCAACTCCGGGTTGACTTTTCTTATTCAAGTTTCATTCAAAAAGGCTATATGCCTCATTTTCAATCCAATTCACTCCTAACTCCCCCGATAGACTCTAACACTCATATAAAAGCATGAATTATGTAATTACAACATAACGGGGTGGTAATTCCCGTGACGACGGGCCGGGTCGTCACATACCCGGGCTACGAGCCCTCGACTCTAAACATCAACAAAAGTTCAACTACGGTTGAACTGGGACTCGGGCCATGAGCCTTCGCCAAAGTGAATTCAACAACAGTTGAAGTAAAACCCGGGCTACGATCCCTCGACTCTAAAAATCAACAAAAGTTCAACTACGGTTGAACTGGGACTCAGGCCATGAGCCTTCGCCCATGTGAATTCAACAATAGTTGAAGTAAAACTCGGGCTACGAGCCCTCGACTCTAAATATCAACAAAAGTTCAACTACGGTTGAATTGGGACTCAAGCCATGAGCCTTCACCAATGTGAATTCAACAACAGTTGAAGTAAAACTCGGGCTACGAGCCCTCGACTCTAAAAATCAACAAAAGTTCAACCACGGTTGAACTGGAACTCGGGCCTCGATCCTTCGCCAATGTGAATTAAACAACAGTTGAAGTAAAACTCGGGCCAAGAGTCCTCGATCCACGACAACTAATGACCACTTGAAAGGAAAACGCACAGCATAATGAGAAGTAAGTGAACGGAAGGGAAAAAGGGGGGCGGATTCCCCCCATTTCAAATTAAAACAGGCGAATACGGGCCATGCCTGTCCGCCTCGAAACAAGAATTGCCTGAAATTAACCACAACAATCAATCAAATAAAAAATAGCCACACACGGCAACAAGAAAAAGAAAATACAACCAACTAATCACCAATCAACTGGGGGTTTCCAGCAACGCCATCCGCTCCAGTTCCATCATCACCGACCTCCGCCGCTCCATCACCAGCTCCGCCCGCGTCGGCCCCAGCTCCGCTCCCGCCAGCCTCCGTTGTACCTTCATCATTCTCAGCTCTGGATCCGCTCCCTCCAGGAATATTATCATTACCAGGTGTCGCGGCGTCAAAACCACACTCCTCACGAGCCTCCCGCGCTTTTTGACGTGCCTGCTCGAAGGCCCCTTCGGTAATCAGGACGGCCTCAAATAAATGCTTATATATGTCCTGCTGCACTTCGGCATAAACCCAAGCCTCACAGGAACTAACCAAACACGCGGGCTGCTCCTGGACATGCCGGTTTTCCTATTCAAGAAGCGCTATCTGCCCCGCAGCCTCCTGAGCATTCCTCTCCAACGTCCTGATCCGCTCTCGAGGTTGTTCTCCCTGGAAACAGTAGCGGCTTTAATCGCCGACAGCTGGGAGTCATTGGCTTGGATGATCCCCTCAAGCTCGGCCACTCTGGCAGAAGCCTCGACCAGCATACGCCTCAAGTCGGCCGATTACCCCTCCACAGCGGCAACCTTCCCGCTCTACTCCGAGGTAACTGCCGTCACCTTGGCCAAACATTGGCGCTCGCTCTCCAAGGATGCCCTTCTCGCGACCTCTAGTTCGCCGTTCGCCTGGCGCAACCGCTCCTCCAAGGCCTCAATACGGCCGAGCGCCTGGTCCCTTTGCAACTCTGCTCGCGCTAACTACCCAACCAACTCTTGGTTACGGGGATCATCCCTCAAGCGCTCCTCAAGCTTCCTGAATTGAAGCTGTAAGTGGCGGCACCTCTCGAGAACGCGGAGAAGAACCCCGGTTCGAACATTGGTCCGACACAGGCACTCTACTTGCAGCAAAAATGCCTACGAAACAAAGAAAAATATAGAAGGGTCAGGGACGGAAATTCGGGAAGACGTAAAGGTTACGAGAAAGTTATCAGTCCGGAACACATACCTTCACGCCCAGCGACGCTACCTCATTCATTATACTAACATCCGTCACCTCTCTCAGCGACTGATTCTCCACAGAAGAACAGAACTGGCCCAGCAGCGGCAACATGGAAGCCTTCCTCAGCAACAAATTCTCATCCGCGGGAATTTCGATCACCCGCGGCCTCCCGTCTGGATGGACAGTCGCGTTCATGATCCCATCACGGAGTATACGAACGTCCTCGGAGTCCAGATCGGATCTAGACGGAGACACCTCTCCTGTCGCTGCCGCCCCCATCGACGGGGTGCTGGAATCTCCAACATCCACGACCACCCGTGAGGGATCGCCCGCCTCAAATTGTGGGTGGAAGACTGGGCAGTGGGGGAGGCACTCCCTTCCCGCTCGTCCCGGGCCTGCAGATCATCTGGCGCACCCGTTGGAGTGCACGGCCCCTTAACAGTCTCCCTCGCCCCGGAGGGTGGCGAAGGAGTCGCGGTTACCGCCTCATTGGCAACCGGCCACGCCTCTGGAGAAGCCTGAGGTGGAAGGATCCACCGCCTGATCAAGGGCCTCTCCTCCTTATCTCGAAAAGGCGACGCCTCTCGGGAGTGTACAACTCCCGACATACTCCCGCCTTCGAGCCGAAGGCGAGCGGGAGAGGGTGCAGCTACGGAATCGACGGAGACGGCCCTAGGAGCCCGAGCAGCCGCCGCGGGAGTGAAAAACCTGGCGATCTCCCCAGGACGTTGAAATACGGGCTGAGGAGCCCTGCCACAGCTTACCCGTCCTACAAAGATAGAAAATAGATCAACATTGAATTACGACGACTGCCAAAAGACGGGTACGCCCCATTAATGTAAAACGACTTACCTACGACCAGACTGTGGCCGTATCTCCTCGAGAAGGACGCCCACGAATGAATCCCCTCGGTATGTGAAAGGATAACTTCTAACCACCCGCGCAGACCAGTGAATAGAGGCGGGGGTGACCTGTCAGCTGCGGAAACGACAAAATAACCGTCAGTCAAAAGACAAGAATAAAGCACAAATGTAATCCTCCTCGAAACGAAGAAAATAAGAAGAGACTTACGGTATTGATTCCAGGCCTCTGGAAAACCCGAAGGGGACGTCACCAGATGACTGGTCCGGACATAAAAAAATTGTCCATATTGGCGAGGCTCGACCTCATCGTCCAAGGCCGTCACCAGTCCCTGCCACCCGCGCGAAACCATCCGAATCATGCTCCCCCGAGTCTGTTGAGGAGCAAAGAGAGCAAGGATGTGCAGAAGAGTGACCAACCCGCCGGCTAGCTCCGAGAACTTAAGCAGCATGGCAAAGATCCTATACACGGACGGGGTAAGCTGCCCCGGGCAAACGCCGTAATACCGGCAGACATCGACTAACAGATTGGGAAGGGGCATCCCGAAACCCAGCCTGAACGGGAAGGAGTAGAACACACAATACCCGGCGCGGTCGGTGTGCACCCTGTCTCCGGGTTGGGCCAATACGATGTCAGCGTGGGAGGGGATAAGCCCCTGCGCGCGCAGCTAGGCCATGCTCACCTCCCCCATCAGTGGGGCCTCATTGACGGGCTCAGCACTACCATCTGCGATGAAATCCACCGCCAAGCTCCCCGCCCCTGGAAGCATATCATCCACCGAGGGCATCCTCTCAATATCGTTCTGGTCAGCTGCCGGGAGCACGGGGGACAACCCCTCAATCACCGGAGATTCTGCGGGCAGCACCACCGGGAGACCGTCGCGAGGAGGAAGGCCAGCCATTAACTTGGGTCACCAGGAGAATTAAATAAGAACGGGTAACGATTATGCCACAGGAAAAGCAAGATTATTTGAGAATTTGCTAGAGAGAAAAACAATCAGTAGATCAAAGAACAAAGAAATGTTTGACACACCAGGCCCTCTTATAAGAAAAATCGAATCAAAACCTCGGGAAACTGACATGCGCCATTTAATGCGAATCCTAACCGTCAGAAACGGTTCAATTCTCATCGAAATCGTCGCTTCCACGATCGAAATCGGAGAGTGTGTGCCGGAACACAAGCCGTCACTGCAAGCACCCCTAGTACGACGACACATCAACCGGACCCTGCATCCTGAAGCCTGCGTAGAGCGAGAGCGCATTCGGACCCACGCCCGACGAATAGGCGTCCATAGAGGTCGCGGTATCCTCAGTCGAAAGGAGACGCCATAAGAACTATTATATCCGCTAATCCCGGTCCGTCTCAACGTGACCGCGATAAGCGGAGGGACTATCTGTATGAGCTATAATTCGACCTTATGATACTCAGAATCTATTAATCGCTCCCCTCGGCCCAAATACGTATAACGGGCGTCGAGGCCGTCTCCAATTGGGCGTAGACGCCGTAAGCAGCGAGGCCGTCCTCGACCATAGGATGTTGTCCGTAGCCGCCTACAACTCTTTCGTCAAAGACGACGCCTTGCGGGTAAACGCCCGCAACAGTTTCATGACACGGATTCAATCTCCAAAGAAAGTCAACTATCATAACTAAAGACCTATAAATACCGAGGCAACCATGAGAAAAGGGGTTCCACTCTCTCCCCATGGGGGCTAAGAAATACAGAGTATAACACAGAGTGAGAATCAATATCAACAATATAGGGTAACGGTAGATCCATGAAAACATGATTGTAAGGATCTGAACCTCTTCATGGAGAGGCAGATTAACCCATCATCATGAATAAAGATCACTAAATATCCCATGTTATCTCTACATATGTCTCCATTACCTTTTGTCTTTTGTTGAATTTCGGATGTGTTACGATCTGCTATGATTGACCCTTTTATTTTCAATAATTGTTTTGAGTTCATGAATGTTCATAAAACAATCTGGGCCAAACACTAGGTAAATATTTTGTTCCTATAAATCTAAGATTTGGCGGGAAATATTATTATGTATCTATGTTGATGAGAGATAGAAATAATAGTGGAGGTACGCCTAAATAAGTGGAAACACCACAATATTTATTGTACAATTCTATAACATGGGTTACTAATAGCTAGTGATCGTAAACTACCCAAACAGCATATATTCCCCCATCCTTGAAAGGAATATTGGCTTTTTGTCAAGATCATCCTCCAATATTATGTCTCTGTCTCATTTCAAAAGTCCAATCTTGATTTGATGTGCCAGAAGTAGAAATTAACGTGGCATTAAAAAGAGGGTAGACATGGGTAAATAAGTGGGCACAAGGATTAAAAAAAAAACAAAAAAGGAAGCCACGACGAAGGCGAGTCTAGCGTCGCCAAGTGCGTGAGTGTGCCGCAACGAGCAATCGTGTGTCATTGTCGTGGTACCTCAAGCCTCTCCGCTTCTATTACGCGACAAAACTCCTACACTCACCAGTCTGATTTTTCCTTTGTCTTTTAACCACCTAACAGTCTCCCTCGTTAAGAATTGGGTTTCACGTTATTAATTGGTTTTTATTAGAGATTCTCTGATGAGGAATCATAGAGATTATGAACAAACTACAGTGCTCACTGCTCAGCAACAATATTCTTTTCGAAAAAGAAAAAAAATTAAGTGTACTACTGCAAGCGCAAGGCATAAAGAGCACTGCAACATTCATTCCTTGATTTTCTGAATCCGTTAGTTTAATATATGTGTATGTCTTGATCCTAGCTAATGCTGGTCCCTGACCCTGATTTTTTTCACAAGTAATTGTCATGTCAACATGATAACACCTTTTAATTTTTCAAATGAGAGTGGAATAAATGGAATATGTTAGAAAAACTAATATATTGTGCTCAGGTCATTTCCAATTTTTACCTCATATTTTGTCTTTAAAATGAGGATTTTCCCATTTTAGGGACAACTTTTTAATTTTTTTATATTCTTCCCTTTCTTCTATATTATATTATTATCATTCATTTCAATTTTATTTTTTAATTGCAATTAAACAAATTATATCTTTTATTTATTAATTTATAATTTCCAAAATTAAAACAATTTATGCGACAAGAACAATAAAGAATAATGTCTAAAAGAGGTCAAGAATATTCATAGTCACACTCACAACAATCATCAGCACCATTCAGTCAATACTATAATGATTTTGGTGTATCAGAAAATGACATAGATCTCTACTAAGTTATTATGCTATTTACCGTAGTTTTAATTTTTGTGTATTTTAATTTAATGTATTTTCAATTGTCATGTATTTCCAATTTTAATGAATTTTTATTTAATGTATTTTCAAGCTTAGCAATATCTAATATTTTATATTCACACATTTCAAGTTTAGCAATATTTAGTATTTTATATTTGCACCATTTATTTTTTGAGATAATTATATATTTTTCGTACAATTATAACTTATAATAAAATTAAGTTATATTTTTACATAAAATAATAAATGCACGAAAATTAATTTATCAAAATTATACACCAAAGTTAAGATATAATATTAATATTATAAAAATATTATATAAACATAATTAAGTGTATATAAAGAGATAAAATACAAGATTAAATAATAAAATAATAATAACAAAAAAGTAATGAATAGTAATGGGGGAGAAGAAAAGTGTAACCACATATTTGAAGGAACACTACTCATCCCCCATTGCAGGGACAAAAATGGGGGAGGGTCGGAGTTAAATTTCCCCAAAAATTGCCCCCATTATGGGGGATGTGGGCAAGGTTGGAGTTGGCCTCACGTGAGATTTACTAACTAATTATGCAGACAATTGTTTAGTCTAACAACTGGATAACAATTAAACTTATAATGTGGTTTTAAGGATATGTGATTTCACCTAATATTAATTAATAAACATAAGATACGTGATAGAAATTGATAATAATATAAAGCAAACCGGCGTTCGGATAGAGTCCTCGAGCTTGAGCTAGTTATGCAAGAGCAGTTAAAATTCAGCAAGCTGATAAACAAGAGAATGTGAATTAAAGACAAATTATTGTATTATTTTAATCTGAGCCCATGTCAGGTCTCTACAAATGATGGGGACTCTTCTTTATATAGTAGAGGAGTCCTAATTATAGTATAATTCTAACATACAAAAGTCAACCCCATGATTAGCCTAAACAACTGCCCTTGATTTGTTCCGTTCCGAAATTTTCGCCGTGATCTTCGACTGGTTACAAATATCTCGCCATTCCATTTGCGCTTCGCTCGAAGTCTGTTGTGATACACAATTTTCTCATACACATATAGACCATCAAAATAGTGCATGAGCATCACTAATAATTTTCCCATAATGTTTTATAATTTTAAGGGCTTTTAATTAATTTATTCTTATATTTTTATAAAAATAATTATTAATTGCGTTACACAAAATTTTGTAATAACGTATTATTTAATTTTTTATCATTTATATTCATATTAAATATTTATATATATATATATATATATATATATATATATATATATATATATATATATATATATATATATATATATATATATATATATATATATATAATTTTGCATCTTTAGGCTAAAAATGTATATTTTGCCATAATAGCTCGTATATACGTGTAATTACATTATTTACACAAATAATAATTTTTATATTTTTATAATATTAAGCAATTATTCTAAATTATTTTCATGCACAAGGGATGTTTTCTATATTTATTAATCACTTTTATAATTATTTATTTATTAAATATTGGATGTGCAAATACTAGCTCTAAATTACTCCTATTTTCAGCCTTAAAACTACCCAATATACAAGCACAACACCCTTACACCAGCCAAATAGTGCATGAGCCCAAGCTAAACAATCCTTCTAAAAACTGAGTAGGTGCCCATTTTTATACAACCCGCCCCATTTACCTTTAATCCCATATGTAAATCTCTCAAGATCAACGACTCCCATTTACCCCACCTCCTTAAACCTAACGAGACCCTTAACCCAGATCACTTTACACACCCGCCGTCCCAGATAATTATGGATTATGTAAGCGTGATGCACTACTGTTTGAAGTACCCAGACGACATTCACTAAAACCAGTAGGCAAACAGTAGGTCCTAACACTCGCCTTAATGAATTTGTTTCTGTAAATTTGTCTTCTCACATAGATATGTTGCCTGTAGGATTTTAAGATCGATAAAGATTGTCAAGTAATTGCGTGCATTTGCTGTTTATGTGCGGGGGTTAACATGAGCCTGTGAGCACGTAATTTTTGCCCTAAGCAAATAAATTCCAATATAAATATAAATAAATGCAAAAATAATTTTTGATGTGCAATTGTGTGATACTTGTGTGTTTGTTTTTAAAATAAATGTGAAATTAAAACTACAAAAAGAATAAATTAGAAAAATGTCACAAAAAATATGAAAAGTTAGAAAAATCAACAAAAAATACAAAATACCGGAAAAACAAAAGAAAATGGCAAAAATATCATAAATTCCAGAAAAATTAGAAAAAATATGAAATAAAATAAATATAACAATTGAAAAACAAATACAAAAAGAGAAAAATAAAATACAAAAGAAAATACAAGAAATAATTAAAATACAAGACAAAATACAAAAATACAATAACAAGTTGGGCTATATTATGAAATACATATGCCCAAACGCATAAGGCCCAAAATACCAGCCTGATGTACTCAGTCTCTTGGCCAAACAACGGCGTACATGACATTTTAAATCTAAATCGTTGATAAAATCAATCTAACGGATCAGATAAGACGGGTTCATTAAACATTAAACGATGCCGTCTTTTAAACTAACCTGGGCCGTCCAAAGGAAAGATGAGACAAATGGCATTAAGTCTCATTATGAGTTAAACGATGTAGTACAACTAATTGATCCTGGCCATTCAAACTTGAACATCTAACGGATGTAAAGCTGCCTCCTACTTAATCAAACGGTGACGTTTTAAAAGAAAAGATCCTGGCCATTGATTTTAGTTGATCCAAAGGCCAGGATCACACGAGATAAGGAAAGTATATAAATGCTCATCTCCGTTCAAATCAATACATACACTCACATATACACACATCACTAACCCTAGCCACCTCCCTTTCTGTCTTCTTCTTCCTTAAGTCTCTCATGGAGACTGGCCGGACTGGCCTGAAACCACCATCGTCTCCGGCTCAAGCAGCCACCAAACACTTCACCCCTATTCACCAGACACTACAACTACCATAAAACTCCAGTAAACCAAAGATCCCCTCTTTTCTTGAAACTCCGGTCGCCAGAACCCTAGCCGGCAACCTCAAATCTATGAACCAGCCTTCGTAGTTAACACCATAAGACCGCCTTGAGGAGATTTTCACCTAATATAGGTGGCTGATCTCGAATCTTACTGGAACTCGTCGAATATAACAAAAAGGCTCACCGGAACCCTACTCTGGCGAGCACCCAAAAATAACCCCCACCTCAAAACATCTAAACCAAGCCCCAGACCACCTCACACCTACCTAAACCCAAAAGAAGCCTAATCGGATAAGGTCAACAGTCAGAAGATGGTCTGTCTCCAAAATTTTGGGGATCTGTAAATGTCACGACCCTAGTTCACCAATTGTGAACATGTCGTGATGGCACCCAGTCCCCAAGACTAGGTAAGCCTAACACGTTGCGGAATATATAAGTTATAAATACTTAAATAAGAAACAACGGAAAAATAACATAAAAGATATGTCATCCATGCCGCTTGGCACATACATCCGTCACACAATGAATAAAATACTACCAAGATCCGGAACCCCACGGTAACACAGACTAAAAGGGAAATACAACTGTGGATCTATGTGTAAAGAGTATCTAACAACGAAATGAAGAAAAATGTCAACTAGTAATACTAGAATAGAAGGGAAGCCTCCGGATCCGCGGACGTAGCAGATCATACCTCGAAGTCTCCCAGAAAGCTGCGGAATCACCTAGTACGAGCCTGCTCTGATGTACCTGGATCTGCACAACAAAAGTGTGCAGAAGAGTAGCATGAGTACACCACGGCGGTACTCAGTAAGTGCCAAGCCTAACCTCGATGGAGTAGTGACGAGGTAGGTCAGGGCCCTACCGAGAAAACAATAATATAATGATGATAACAAAATAAACAGTTTAAATGATAATAATTTCCGAAATAACAACATTATGATGATTATTGCAACTGTCTACAATTAAGCTAACAACAAATAACCAACTCAAATAAACAAATCCAGGATCCGTGGGAATTGAACCCACAGTCCCATTCTCAGTACCTCTGGGTCTCCGGGAATCGAACCCGCAGCCCATGTCTCAATAATATCTCAATAACTCGGGATCTCCGGGAATCGAACCCGCAGTCCCTACCAATAAGTCAGGATCTCGGGAATCGAACCCGTAGTCCACATTTCAATAATCTCAGGGATCTCGGGAATCGAACCCGTAGTCCACATTTCAATAATCTCAGGATCTCGGGAATCGAACCCGTAGTCCATATTTCAATAAGCTCAGGATCTCGGGAATCGAACCCGTAGTCCATATTTCAATAAGCTCAGGATCCCGGGAATCGAACCCGTAGTCCATATTTCAATAAGCTCAGGATCTCGGGAATCGAACTCGTAGTCCATATTTCAATAAGCTCAGGATCTCGGAAATCGAACCCGTAGTCCATAACCATAGCAAGTAAAGGAATACACAGAGAGAAGTATAATATGCTTAATGATAACTTCGCCGATGAACAACGCCAGACGATTACCAAGAAAACTCAAGTAAGTCAATTAAGCAACTAGACAGTTAGATTCTATCTAATCATGCTTTTCTAACTACTACCGGGTAGGAATATCGAATTTAACAACTAAGAACAGGAATATCACTCATTGAACATTTTGAGTAAAGTATGTGTTCAACAACCAGCGCATGTACACGCCCGTCACCTCGCGTACAAGGCATTTAAAGTATCACAATAATATCCTAGGGGTGAAAGTCCCCCACACGAGGTTAGACAAGCCACTTACCTCAATTCCGATACGAAACCGCTAAGAAATAAACCTCTTGCCATGAATGTCGGCCTCCACAAGTGTAGTATCTGATAAAAATCAATAGAATCACATCAAAATAGGCCAATTGGGCATTACCCAATCAAAATAACTCAAAATATACCAAAACCCACAAGTTGCCAAAACCCGACTTTCGGTACGCTTATCGAAAAATCACGAAAATTATATATTCGGGTTCCTTATCTCAATACGAGTCTAGGCATATAAAATTTACCAAAATCGGACTCCATTTGCCCACTCAAATCGGAGATTTTCTAATATTTAGGCCTAGGGCTCAACCAACCTTTAATCCCCCATTTTCAGTGAAATAATCACAGATTTCATGATAAACCAACAAATTAAGGTCAAGAAACTTACCCCCGATGATTATCCAATGATATCCCAGCGTTTCCCCGTCAATTTCCTCTCTTGGAGCTCAAAACTGGCGTTTTTGTGTATGGGGGCCGCGGCTGTTATGTTCTGAACTTAAACTCACTGCCAGACCCCAGTGCTCTACGCGTTCGCGAAGGTACTCACGCGTCCGCGAAGGTCTGTTCAATTTACCCTTCACGAACGCGATGCTCCCCACGCGTCCGCGAAGCACAAAATTCCCCGGCGCCAAGTCCCACCTCTACGCGAACGCGACAGCAACTACGCGAACGCGATGCTGACTCTCCCCCTTCTACGCGTTCGCGAAACTAGGTCACGCGAACGCGAAGCATCACATCTCACCACCTACGCGAACGCGTTGGTCTTATCGCGAACGCGATGCCTTGGCATGACTGGCCTACGCGAACGCAACCACCTTCACGCGAACGCGAAAATCAAATCCCTGCTGCACTGACCTGCAATTTTCTGCAGGTTTTTCAAGGCTTCAAAATGCCCGTTTGATGGTCCGAATTCATCCCGAGGCCCCCGGGACCCCAACGAAAACCACAAACATACTCCAAAATACGATACAAACTTTTTCCAATCATAAAAACACGTCTAACAACATCAAAACCCATAATTCACATCGAATTCAAGCCTAAATTTCTTAAAACTTTCCGAATTGCACATTCGATCAACACTCCAACCAAACGACGTCCGAATGACATGAAAATTTGTGGACATATCCAAAATCACATAACGAAGCTATAGAAATTGTCGGAATTCCATTCCGACCCCCGGATCAAAATCTCACCTATTGTTCGGATTCGCCAAAATTTCATCCTTCGGCATTTCAAGCCTAATTGAGCTACGGACCTCCAAAATATATTCCGAACGCGCTCCTAACCCCGAAATCACCCAACGGAGCTAATGGAACCATCGGATTTTTGTTCCGAGATCGTCTTAACACTGTTCCGGCTACGGACCATTTTCTAGCTTTAAAGCTCTCCTTTAGGGACTAAGTGTCCCAAAATGCTCCTAATTTCAGAACCGACTCTCTCGGCAAACCACAATAGCAGAAATGAACTTAGGGGAATAATTAAATTGGGGATTGGGGCGTAATTTTATAAAACGACCGGTCGGGTCGTTAAAGTAAATAAAGAAAGAAAGAAAGAAGAAATAAAGAGGAAAGAAAGAAAGAAAATAAAGAAAGATAAGAAAAGAAAGCCCTAAAATAGCTAAGATCTCTGTTCCTTTTTCTTTGTCTGTTCTCTGAAAATGTTTTCTCTTTGACATATTCTTGATATTCTTGTGAGCCTATCTCGTTTGCATACTTAAGATCTACCTCTCATTAGTACACATGCTTAAGTCTGTTTAAGTGTTCTTAGATTTTTTTTAATGTGTATTACGTATGAATCATGAGTAAATAGGCCTGTTTATGTGTTTGTTCATCATGCTTTGTCTAAAATTAAGCTTTGATTAATTGGGATTCAACCATTATCAAATCTTTCCTATGAGTTCTAATTGATTGAAATTGATTTGCGATTAAGGCTATATGTACAAAATAACATGAATTGGCTATATTTGCAATCTGATTCATTTTGTGAGACCATTCTGAATCTTTTGATGCTTTTGTGATTTGGGTCATAGTTGTAAAGATTTTGTGGTTAGTTCTGAAAGTTAAAGTATGTGGCTATTTCTGAACGAGTAAAGTTTGGTCGTTAAAGTGGCTATCTTTGTTATGAAGTAGTTATGATGATTGTATTAAGTGGTTAGTTTTGAAAGTTTATCTTTGTTGGTTAATTAGTTGACTTGTGTTAATAAAGGGTTACATGTTAAATAAAGGATTGGGGCTGTTAAATGTGGTCTAAATTACAAAAGGGGTTTGGGGCTAAATCTGGCTAAGTCTTAAAACAGACATAGAAAGTAGCTACTAGTTAAATAAATCTTAACCCTAGTCTGCCAAGACCTTAGTAGGTCGGGTAAATGAGAAAAACAGTAAGGGTATAACAGAAAATAATAAATGGCATTATTGAAAATTTAATAGAGCCTATAGGGTTAGAAATGACTTTAGTGCCCAGTATTCCTGTGATTATCTACAAAATAAAGGACAAATTGGGCATAATGAAAATGCAGTCTTGTAATAAAACTTAGCAAGTGAGGGTAACCTAGTAAAATACTCCTAATAGAACACTATATAATTGACTAGAACCTTCTAACAAGGGCTCTAAGGCATTTCGACACACTCTTAATGAACTAATCTGTAAATAATTGAAAGAATAAGGGGAGGGAATTGGAAATAACTTATTTGAATTCCCCCCCCCCCCCTTCAATTTCCCCCAAAACCAGTCTATAAATAGGCCATTAAAGAGCCTGAAAAAGGGCTGGAAAATATATTCTAAAAAGGGGCTGGGAAATATATTCTTAAATAGTCTGGAAAAATTACATTCTAAAACAAAAGGTTCAGCTCTAAAATTTAGAAATCTGGTTCTATATACTGCAATCCTTATCTGATTACTTTGGGTATTGATTTAAGAGTTCCTACTGGGTCTATTATCCTTCAATTATTTGGATTCTACTTGAGCTCTTCGACTCTGCTTGATTGATTTGCTAGAATATTATATTTGGGATTCTGTTTGCTGCTCTGTTGCTGACTATTCTTCATCCTCAAACCTAGACTCATAGATTGCTCTTTGAATCAGGTACACTTCCATTTCCTGAAGATGTAATCGCACATTGTTTGAAGAAATGAAATCGCATGAGCTGTTTGGATGATTTTACCTCTATTTTTCCCTTTTAGTTTGTAATTGATATCTCCTAGTACCATTGTAATACATTAGGATCGTTTGTAATGATTAATCACTATATGAGGATTGTTGTAGGTTAGAATAGAGTAGCTAATGATACATAGTTCGAAGTAATTCTCACCTAATCTAAGATCAAAACAGGGTAATACTGGAGTTAATTCACCTATAAAACTGGAATATATAAGCTGGTAATTAACTATCCCTGTTAATTAAATCCTGAATAAGGATCGATTAGTTCATAAAAAGAAAATAAGTGAATAAAGTTTAGACTACTTTGTCTCGTTTTAACAATGATTTACTTATAGTATAATTTAGAGTGCTATAGTTGATAATAATTCAAGTTTGTCTAGTAAGTATTTCTGGATTGTTTTCCTTTAGTTAAAATTAAGCAACAAATAAGTTTATAGCTAGCATTATAATTATTGCCTAAGAATTTGAAATAGTAGTGCTAGTATTAAACTCTTGTTCTTAGAGTATTTAATTAATTATTAGAATTCGCAATTAGTAGCGATTGATATGTAATCTGGTGCTTTATGAAATAATATGAATCTATTTGTTTTATTCCGTTATTTGAAGAACTCTTGTTTAAATTTTATGTTGAAATTGCAAATCTGTTATATATTTCATATGTTTACCTTGGGCCTGGATATGAATACAGGCCCAGATTTGACTAAAGTTACCCTTTGGTCTGTGTGTGGAGATATTCATATATTATGGGCTTCAGAGGCCCATTCGCGCCTAATGGACTGTTAACACAGTCCAGAAGTCCAGGCCTAGTAATAAGTAATTGGCCTGGACATGATAATGATGAATTCAGAAAAATACAAAACTATATTCTAATTAGAAGAAAAAATAGAAATAGCAAACGTAGTGTATGATAAGTTTGGACTTATAAAAAATAAGGGATGAGCCTCGTATTAAAATGAAAAGACACACGGGGCCCCCCATATGAATTTTAATATAAATGTTAGACTCGGAAGGACCGTTTAGCGAATATCACGGTCTTTCCTAAAGATAATAAGGCGTAGACGTTATAGGCACGATTAAAATATACATCCTTAATACGAGTGCACATTTATGTGACTCAAATCTCAAATCTTGGCAAAGCTGAAACGCACTAAAGTCACAGGCGTACTAGTTGCGGTGTGACTCGAAATGCATTTTCGCAACGTCAAGTCGTTAAAATAACAAAACGGGACATTCATATTTGTAAAAGCATATAAAGAAATCAAATAGGTCAAAAATAACAGTTGAGCGACCGTGCTAAAACCACGAAATTCGGGAGTGCCTAACACCTTCTCCCGGGTTAACAGAATCCCTTATCCGTATTTCTAGTTTCGCAGACTGTTAAAACAGAGTAATATTTCCTCGGATTCGGGATTAAACCGGTGACTTGGGACACCATTATTTTCCCAAGTGGCGACTCTGAAATCTAAATAAATCACGTTCCGATTGTCCTTAAAGTGGAAAAACTCCTTCCCTGTTGTTATTATTATATTCCTTCTTGGGGTGTACTAGTAAATAATAGGGTATACTTTATCTTAAGAAAAGTAGTAAAAAGGGAGGTGTGACAGCTCTGGCGACTCCACTGGGGATAAGCAACCCAGAACTTCGGTTCAGGGTTTAAGAATTCGAGCTCGATTAAATTGTTATTTTTGATATTATTTGATTTCCTTATATGCTTTGATCAATGTGCTACATGTTTACCCCTTTGATATTACGTGAACTGTATATAAAAATTGTGCCGAAAATCCTTCTTTTCTTACCTCCGGGGATGTGCTTACTGGTTGAGACTCCCCTTTCTGTTAGTGTCAATACCCTAATAAGAAATAGAGGCCGGATAAGTTACAAAGCCGAACGATCCCGCGGATCCCCGGTACGTAGCCCCCTCCTCGATCCGAGTTGTCCACTCGGGTACATAGTCTAGTACCGTGAAAACATCAGGATATTGAGCCTAGAATTAGGATGATTATTTGCATCATATCTGACTTAGGGGACTCTACACAGGGGTTGGGTCCGTCTAGGACAGGTGACCCGGATATCAAAGACCAAGCATATTATATGTTGTATTTATTTGTCCTGGATTATTATGCGGACCGACTAAATTCCTGAAAACAAAAAAAAAAGAGAAAATTTTAGAATAGAAAATATTGAGATATTGACGAAACGTTGCCAGAAGGTTGAAAAGAATGTTTGAAAATAGGTAGAACAAATATTGTTGAAATAATTGGTCACAAAACAATTTGACCGAACTACGCAGGTTTGATTCTCATCACTAGGTGAGATACATAGGCAACCCTTGACGGGTCCAACAACCCCTTTAAAAAATAACCAAAAAAATGTCGAATTTTAGTTTTCAATAAATCGAAGTGATGCAGTTTTTTAAAATAGTCGAATGTTCCGAAAGGACGCCGGAAGGTTGTTTTTGCAAAAATGTCGCTTTGAAGTCATTTCTTTTCCTTTTTAAATAATAGCCTTGAAATTTTCAAATGAAATATGGAAAGGTTAATTCTTTCAAAATGATGAAAAATTATCTTTGAAAAATATTTTCCTTTTTGAATAAAAATACCTTTAATAAATGTGCAGGATGAGCACAATACAAAACGAACCCTTTGCACTAATGAACAAAATCCCTTTGGAGTTGCGGGTATGGTGGAACGATCTAGGCCAAGAAGGACAGAGTTGGATTAATAGATATCTAAATGATCTTACTGGGTTGATTAACATAATACCTCGGGGTGATATTATCCGGGCTCTCGTTGCTTGTTGGGATCCTGCACATAATGTGCTCCACTTCTCAGATTTTGAGCTCACTCCGACATTGGAAGAAATTGCTAATTACATCGGGAAAGGCAAGGTCCCCCTAAAAGATAAATATCCGGTGGCTCCGAGGGTTATTAGGAACACAGGCGATTCGCTTTCATGGTATTCCTTTTAGGGTTGATCATATTCCCGAGGAAAGATGGAAATATTGACATTAGAGTCGCCGGAATTGCCAGTACTCTCCTTGTACAAGATAATAGTACACTGGCACCGATGATAGTGGCCGATATCTTCTGTGCCCTCACATCCTGTAAAGCAGGACATGGCTTCTTCGAGGGATGCAATTTACTTCTACAAATGTGGATGATAGAGTATTTGTGCCGCCACCCTCAACTCTCAAGCTACGGATCGTCTGAAAAGACGTGTATTGAAGAATTATATGTGAGAATAAAAGAAGTTAAGGTACTAGAAGGATCGAAAGGTTGGATCACATATTTGCGATCACTGACTGCTAGCTAGATAGATTGGGCATATGGATGGTTACCCCATAACGAAATTATATACATGCCAGCAGAAGGGTCGCATTTTCTGATAATGGGTCTCAAAAGCATCCAACCTTATGCGCCATATCGGGTATTAAGGCAAATCGAAAGATATCAGGTACCAAAAGATGGGGATCTCAGCCTGCAAGCAATAGAAATCAGTCCTAAGGGGCAATTCCCGGAAGCAAAAATTTGACAAATCTGGAATGAATGCCAATGCCTGAGAATAGACACTTGTGTGGAAATCGAGTTCGATGAGAAGTATCACCAGGGTATGCCGCATGGTATCGCCGATATGTTGAGCATGAGAGACCAACGAAGAGACCTCACATTCAAGAGTTGGCCGAGCAGACTAAGGAACAAAAAAATTGGATGGCCAAGGAAAATGAATATCGAGCCAAAATCAGCTTGCTGGAAAAGCAATTCCAAGACCTCAAATTCGAAAGCAGCTTACAAGCGACAGCCAATGAGAGTGAAAAGAAACAGCTGAGAAAAGAAAATGAAATCCTGAAGGCTCAGATTTTAAAGATGAAAACAACAACCGAAACCCCAGTTCAACTTGCCCGAGATGAAAATCTAATTGAAAATCTTCAGCGCAAAGTGAACGACTATAGCTTTGATCTAGATAAAGCTGAGAAGGAATTAGTCAGGGTTCAGAAATAATTGGCCAAGAATGCTGAAGAAAGAGTTCGAATGGTTCAACAGTTAAAAGATAAGCATAATGTTGGGGTAGCCCGATTGAGGAAGAAGATCATTACAACCGAGGTCAAAAGTAGCAAACAAACCAAAGAGTTTGAGGTAGAGAGAGAACATTGTTACATGTCCATGGCTCGGTTAGAATTGGAGCTACAACAACTTCAAAAGAAGAACCAGCAAACCTTAGATGCTCGTGCCGAACAGATTGGTAGGTTGCTTCAAGAAAAAAGGGTCATCAGGGAAAGAATTGTCAACATTGCTCAGTACATCACAAGGAAATGCCAACTATGCGAAGATATATCTCAATCAACATTCACATCAGCAGTAATGATCTTTGTAAAGAAAGTAATGACCGACCTGAACAAATTCCAAAGTGGATTAGCATATAGGCCCGTGGCAAGACCGAACGATGTCTCACGGGCACTAGGAGCTTCAATGTATTCATAGGTCATGCATTTTTTGTATTTTCTTTCTGCATTTGTAGTACAACATCTTTTGTTACCGATGTTTGAATATCAATGAAAATTCAAAAGAAATTGCCATTATTTTCCCTCTTATATATGAAAATTGCTTGGGCGATTGGCAAACGTATAGGAAAGAAAAACAAAAATAAAAAAAGAGAGAAAAAAGAAAAGGAAAAGAAGAAAAAAAAAATAGATAAAATGATGAAAAACAAAAGTGGAAAGAAAGACGACGGTTCAAAGAAGAATAATGCCGGGATAATGCATAATTACTAGGCAAAAGTTGTGGTTTTAGAGCTTGTGATGTTTAACCCTTATGATCAAACTAATAATAAGTTTTGTTGTTGATGAGTATCAGATCAACAGCTAGCAACTGGCATTCTGGCACATCACAGCTACAACACACGTTCTAAAGTCATGACCAAAGCAGTAACTCAGGAAATCGAGCCTACTATTATGGATCTGGTACAAGAGGAAGAAGTTATGGACATAACTAGTATAAAGGAAGAGATGTACAAATTGAAACATCAGATGTCAGAGATGTACCAGGCTTGGTCGATGGGTCAACCCTTACCTTCCTACCCATCCAACCCCGCATACATTCCTCCTCCGAACCCAAACCCAAAACCACCCACTATGAACTCATTCTCTACATATCCAACTTATCCGTATTACTATGCTACAACATCACAAGCACCGCCACCCTTGTCTAAACAAGCTCCACCACTACCACCTCAGGTCGCTCCAGTATACGCGGCACCGCCACCAGCTACTTTACACAAATCTTCCAGCGAACATGTGTTCCATGTTAAGGATACCCATTACTACCCGCCAGAACCCACTTTCAGGCAACATGATTCTTACACCCCACTCATAGACATGACAGAGGAGGAATAACCTTCTAGAAACTTTGAACAGGAAGAGATGGCCCGTGAAATGAAGAGTCTTGAGCAGTCGTTTCGTAATATGCAGGGGCTGTGAGGCCAAGTTAGTGTTGCATACAAAGACTTATGTTTGTTTCGTGAGGTGCAGCTACCTGCCGGGTTTAAGTTGCCCAAGTTTGACATGTATGATAATCACAGGGATCCAGTGGCCCACTTAAGAGGATACTGCAGTAAAATGCGCGAAGCAAGAGGAAGGGATGAATTACTCATGGCTTATTTCAGTCAAAGCCTCAGTGGCTCGGCGTTGGAATGGTACACTCGACAAGATCATACCCGATGGTTCATTTGGGATGACTTAGCTCAATCATTTGCAAACCATTTCCAATATAATCTGAAAATTATCCCTGATAGACTATCGTTGACTAAGATGGAGAAGAAACCCGGAGAAAGCTTTCGGAAATATGAATTCAGGTGGAGGGAACAGGCTGCACGTGTAGACCCACCAATGAAAGAAGGAGAAATGGTGGATTGTTTCTTACAAGCTTTAGAGCCGACATACTACGGCCACTTGGTGTCTGCAATTGGAAAAACCTTTAACGAGGTAGTAAAGATGGGAAGCTTTGTGGAAGAAGGGTTAAAAACAAATAAGATTATGAGCTATCCAGCCATCAAGGCTACAAACCAAGCAATACAGACGGAAACAAGAGGGTCGATTGGAAAGAAGAAAAAGGAAGAAGTGGCGGTTATTGAAGGTAGATCTTGATCCCAAGGCCCCAACCCATATCATCATCAACCTCGCCCATACCAATCATATCCACTAGCACCATATAATCCACCTCCACCATATTATCCTCCAACAGGTCCACAGTTTCTGTCCAACATGCTCAACCTTACCCATCGCCTCCACATTCATGGCGTACCACATCTCCACAAAATGTCTACCACGCACAAAATAGTCGTAAACACAATTATCTGCTACAACAGTGTCTCGGACGTTAAAAAAAGATTTTAATCCCACTAGTTTTACATATAAATTAAACAAAACTAGAATGTTGTTATATTCTTTTCTCACTACGCCTCACGTACGAGTCATGCCTGCTTCCTTTAATGTTCTAATTTGCTGGCAGCTGCGTGGTTCTTTTTTGTTCATCGTCTTTTCAGTTGTACTTCATGTTCCTTTCCAAGTTGCACAATTGAATAAAATAAGAATATTTCAGTTTGAAATTTTGTACTATTAGAAAGTTAATACTACTCAATTGAAGTGTAAGCATCCACCATTACTATGCTTTTCAATTTCCTTTGTTTTCCATCTTTTTCTTTTGTGTGAATGCGCTCTAAAGCAATATATTCCTATTTCTTGTCTAATCAGTATATGCAAATGCTTAGCCAGCAGCTTTCTTTTCTTGTCCTGTAAATTTAAGAAGAAACTAAAAACTAGGTACGTATAACACTTTGCCTCATTGTAGGTCTCTCTAAAGTTTATATTATCTTGTTTACAAACTTGTTTTATTAGGTAAAATATAATTTATATTATCTTGTTTACAAACTTGTTTTATTAGTTACAAATACTTCTTTGGCATTCTGAATGATGGTTAAATCCGTTGACATTGTATAACAGCTTTAAAAGCTATTTTCCTCCTAATCGATTTTTAAGTTATATTTTTATCTCTTTATAACAGTTTTTTTTACCTATAACAATAATATTTATATTTATAGCACAACGTTTTTTGTAAAATTACCCCTTATAACAACCATGAATCTTTAAATTTACTAATAGTAATTCTAAAAATGTGTAGACAATCTTTTTAACTAAAGAAAGTTTCTATCTTTCGTAAGATATTAGATTTGAAGATTTGCAATTTGTTAGAAAGAAAATATAACTATTAAGTTCTTTGATTGTCTTCCAATGAAAGCTATTGGATACATTTTTGCTGAAACTTTGAACACGAATCTTCACCAATTCAAGCGTTATATCATTAGCTAGTAAGAGAATGAAATCTACGAAAGTGACTACAATTACAGAGTTCTTCCATTAGTTTTGAAAGAATATATTTTTTTAGGTAGTTTTGGAATGTCTGGCTAAAAATTTAAATCTTTATACATTTAGTTATGAATTTATCGATAATCTATTAGTAGCTTTTTAAATATTTAACTAGTGAAATATACATATCTTTTGAGATTTTAAATTTGAATAATTTTTTTTATTTTTTATATGTAACATTAAAAATAAAAAAACAATTAATTTTGGATAATTTTAGCTATAACAGCCAAAAAGATTTTAAATGACAAATGTTGTTATAGGTGTATAACAATATAGCCAAAGAATATCGAAAAAAACAAGGGTGTTATAAAGAGAGTTGAATGTATTTGATTCTTTCAAAATCTTTCACGGGCTAAGTGTCACTTTACAAGCTTTAAAGAAGTTTTCAATTCAAGTTTTATTACACTGGATTATAATTTTTATTTATATATATTTTCTATTTATACAATTAGTTGAGTGTTAAAAGGTTTGAACATGTTCCACAAGATAGGCTTCATTGTTGATTCATCAAATAATTACGCGTTTGAGGATCCTTTTCCGTCAAAATAGCACGGTATAGCAACTTTTGGCACCGATCAATTAAAACTAGCCAGCGTTCACTTAGTTAATAAAAATAGTCACTATTTTGCTGCAACAGAGACCGGTTTTGTATAATATATGAAAGTTCGGTGCATTTATGTACGAACTCCGATATATTATGCTGAACTAGTATACTTTGCTGACTCATGTATAATATACGGGAGACTGGAACACCGATGCTCAAAATTCCACTATATTATACTGGACATTTATACTTGTTAGAACTCCAGTATATTATGCGGGAGTTCCAGCATAATTATACTTTAACTCATGCGTATTATACGGGAGTTCTAGCATAGTTATCCTGTAAATCAAGAATACTTATACTGGAACTTCCGTATAATATGTGAGCATATTTTTTGGATTTTGAACAATATTTTCGTTCAGATTTATCTTTACATAAAAAGTGGTTAAATTTCGATTACTTTTGAAACTGGACTATTTCTGAATGACCAGTTATAAATCTGGCTATTTTCTTCCTCCTTTTACCCCTATTTGATATTTTTATGTGTGAGTTATTTGGAGAAGTTAATCTATTCCTTTTATTTTTGGGAAATGCAGGAGACTAATACAAATGTTCTAGGAGTACATTTTAGGATTACCCGGGGTCCAGTGGCGAATCAAAGTATTTGGGCTCTGCATGTACATATCCTTAAGTTGGATATTCAGATTGCGTTCTATTCATTTGGGTCAATATTACACTTCTAACGAAAAGGCCCATAAAACCAAAGATCATTTTCGGCAGTCAGCATTCAGGCCCCAATTAGCAGCTTGTCTACCAGTTAAATGAAAGAATGAATTTTTACCTTCTATAGCAAATATTAATATTTTATTTATTTTAAATAAATATTATGTCAAAAAATTATATTTTATAAATACCTTTAAACTTTTATAAAAAAATATTTAATTTTAGTTATTTTCTAGCCTTAAGCCACTAAATACACTAATCAGTTATATTATTTTCTTTCTCTTTCTACTATGATATATCTCATTATCTTCCCCGTCCCATTAAAATTTCCAATGTAGCGACAAGGATTCTAAAGCAGGAACACAACCTGGAGAAGGGCAATACTTTGCCGATTTTGTCCAACGACAGAGGAGGCATATTACACCACAAAATACCAATTTTTAACCCTTATGTCCTTGTTCCTCATCGTCATCCTCGGACCTCGAAGAAGCCTCCAAGCTAGAGCTAGGTAATGTCATTGAGTTTCTTTGTTTTTTTTATTCTTTATTTTCCTCTTTCCTATGGCTGATTTTTGGGCAGTTGAGATTAGGGAACTTAATTTATGCTTTCGATTAGCTATTTATTGCAGTTGGAGAGGGTAATTTACTTTTTTATTTGCTTTCAGCTTTAGTTCTTAGGCATCGCCAAAAAGGTCCTAAAACTATTTTCTGCGACTTTACAAGGCTGCAAACAATTCTCAAGGGGCGGAGACACATGCACCTCTATACGACTCTGCTGAGTTCATGTGGACTGTAGGCCATATTAATTTGAAATTTTCTCTCATAACTACTTATGGATTCATGATCGTAATCCGATTGGTCGTCATAAAATAATTGACTAAAATAGGTCGTCTGAAGTTCGGGGTTAAACAATTTAAAGATTTTATTACCTTTTTTTAAGAACATTTCAATGTATCTCACTGTATTTCATTGTATTCACTATCTTTTTTCAGTGTAATTCAATGTATCTCTTTGTATTCCATGTATTTTATTGTATTTAGTGTCTTTTTTTCTTATTGTATTTTAATATATCCCTCTGTATTCTATCTATTTCATTGTATTTTGTGGTTGAGAATCTTTTTTATAACTGAAAAATACAAAATTTATGTTATAATTGCGTTTGTTGAGTTATTTTAGGAGTCTATTATGTTAATTAATTGTCACGACACATACCCGCACTAGTCGTGATGACGTCTCTCGTGAAAACAAGACCAGCCAACTAACCCAATTCGTCTCTTTCAAAATAATATAACATAAATGAATAGCAAAAACACGACTTAATGACATTAAATAACGATATTTAAGATCCAACACTGCCCGACCGGAGTGTCACAAGTCACAAGCATCTAAAAGGATTTTGGTACAACTACAAAGTCTGTAATACATAGAAACAAATCTGGAATAAAAAGGAAGAAATCCGGTATCGGGAACGTTGGCGATCACCTTGCTCAGCTAGAATAGTAAATCCTCATCCCCCTCAAACCCTCTAACGGGTAAACCAATACATGAATCTGCACGCGACGAGTAGGGAGTAAAGTGAGTACACCAACTCTATGAGTAATGAAGGTAAATAATAATTGAGTAGCAGAAAACCACGTAAAGCAAGTCGTCATGCTATATAGAATAGTGTAACCCTTTGAAAAAACAGTGAAACCGTATAATCTTTAGAAATATTTTTCTGGTCTCAGTTTAAAAACCTCTTTCGAAAATATCTTTTTCCAATAGTTAAGCAAATGAATGCGAAACAAATAGTGCAAGACATTACATAAGTCAGCTCCTCGGACACATCACTCCATTAACAAATAACATCAGGGTATGAGGTAAAAAGTGCAAGAAATAGCATGGAAGTCAATGAAATACGAGTACTAGAATGTCATGACAAATAATACAAATAAGAACAAATGCATGAGTGCAATGCAATGCATATGACGGTACACTCAGGTACCCGCTGTAGCGTGCAGCCCGAGCCATTCATATATTTAACGTCGACGGCTCTCACTAGGGGTGTTTATAGACTCCGGAGGGGATCCTACAGCACAAGCACAAATAATCAAGCCATCTTGTGGCACCAACAAAGTCCTCGACTTCAAATTCAATAAAATACCGCTGTGGCGCAAAGCCCGAGCCATCCATATATCCAGAAATCACTATAACACCGTTGCGGCGTACATCCCGATCAATGCTCAGACCAAAAATGCACATAAACCGCTTGGGAAATATTAAAATAATAGTTCTCAACTCAAAATGTTAATAAAATATTGTTTAAGTTTTCAAATCTTAGAAAAATGACTGAGTTTGCAAAACAGTATTAAAACCCTGGACCGAGATTAAGTAATATGCAAAGTAATGTGAAAACAGTGATATCAATCCCTGGAGGATTCACATAGTTGGTACGAACCCCAAACAAGAAAATCAGCCCAAATTATGGATTCCTCATCTCGCCACCAGTCTATACATATCAAAATTATTCAATTCCGATACCATTTGATTCTTCAAATTATCATTTTATATTTTGAAAATTTCACCAATTTTCTCCCCAAATTCCATCCCAAATCATGAAATAAATGATAAATTGATATATTTTAGCCAAATGTGAGTTAGAATCACTTACCCCGATGAGTTTCTTGAAAAAACTTCGAAAAATCGCCAAAATCCGAGCTCTCTAGGTCAAAATATCAAATAAAATCCAAAACCTCGTATTTATAGAGTAGCCCCAGATTTTCACCTCCGCGGCCGCGCAAAAATGACCGCGGTCCGCGCAAACAAGTGCGGTCCGCGCTAAGATGAACGCGGTCGCGCCAACTTTGACTGCAGTGACATGCTTTAGTATTCTGGTCATACCTTTCGCTACAAATGTTCAAATTGCAATATCTTTACATTTATGGAAACTAGACACGAAGTGCCACAAGTTTCGTTTTTAAACCAACTCAAAATTCCTTGTAGATCAAAAGATATGAGCTTCCGAAATAGCACCAATGACCTGCAGATCCTCATGACCGCGGCCGCGGTCACTTTTACGCGCCCAGCACAAGGCCGGCGCGCCCCGCGCGAAAATGACTACCCCATCCATTTTCTAAGTTCCAGGATGCCCGTACTCGCTCAAAACTCACTCGAAACACACCTGAGGTCACCGGGACTTCAACCAAAGCACCAACAAATCCTAAAATATTATTCAACCTCGTTCCAATCATCAAAGCACCTCAAAACAACATCAAATTACCCAAAACTCATCGAATTCAAGCCTAATTTTCTAAAAACTTCCGAAATACACTTTCGATCAAAACCCAACCAAACCACGTTCGAATGACCTCAAATTTTGCACACATATAACAAATTACCTAACGAATCTACAACAGCTCTAGAAATTTTATTCCGACTCTCGGATCAAAATCTCACATATCAACCAAAATTCGCCAAAATACTAACTTCACCAATTCAAGCATAATTCTACACCGGACCTCCAAAATAAATTTTGATCATACTCCTAAGTCTTAAATCACCCCCCGAAGTTAACCGAATCATCAGAATTCAAATACGAGCCCTCTAACATAATAATCAATATCCGGTTGACTTTTCCAACTTAAGCCTTCCTTAAAGAGACTGAGTGTCTCATTTCTTATCAAAATCAGTCCAAATCAACTCCAACACACCACATACTGATAATGAAATATGAAAAAACATAAAATGAGGGAAACGGAGTGATAACTCATGAGACGATGGATCGGGTCATCACATCCTCCCCAACTTAAACCAATGCTCGTCCTCGAGCGTACCCAGAGTTGCTCTAGAGGCCATCCAATAGCTGAATAACTTTACCATGCATATGCCCGGGGTGATCCCACGTTACCCTATCTCATATAGGTCCAATTGTCACACCTCCCTTTTTACTACCCCAACAACATGCGTAAGGTGTGTATAAATACACTTGTAGGGTATACCCCGATGCTCAATTACCCAAGGCGGATAAAATAACGTAAGGGAAGGAGTTTTTCCAATTTAAGGACAATTGGTTCGGGATTTTATTAGAGATTAATCAGAGTCGCCACTTGGGAATGACAATGGTGTCCCAAGTCACCGGTTAATCCCGAATCCGAGGAATTTTGACTCTTATAAATGTCTGCGAAGCAGAGATCTGGATAAGGAACTCCGTTAACCCGGGAGAAGGTGTTAGGCACTCCCGGATTCCGTGGTTTTAGCATGGTCGCTCCACTGTCGTTCTTGACTTTTGTTTGACTCAAGTTATAGATTTTAACAACATAATGTGCTTTTACGTTAAATATTATTTTTTAGAAATTTGCGGTATCGCGAAAACACGCCTCGAGTCATACCGCAACCAGTACGCCTATGACTTTTGGTGTATTTCAGCTTTACCGAGATTTGGATTTGAGTCGCACCAAGTGCACACTCGTTCATAGGAAGGTATATTAAAATCGTGCCCTAAAGTAATGTCTATCGGCTTTTAAATCTTTTGGGAGAAGCTATGGAATTGGTTATTGGCTTTCCCGGGTCTTTTTGTGTTATATCATTACTAAATGGGGGCCCCGTTGTTATTCGAGCGAGGCTCGTCCCAATTTAATTTATTAAGGGATACTAATATATATTCGACTAAGTTTTCTATACTTTGTTCTTGCCTTAAACGCATTGCTACACTATAGTAATCCAGGCCCATATGATTTCTGTTATTTATTGAGGACTGGTTCTCTATTGAAGCTTTACACCCATATTACATTGTTCCAGGCCTTTAAGGCCCAGGCATTTACATGAGTTTAGGGTCGTTAGCCAAATTGGCTACTTATCAAAGTTCAGGCTCACGTCTAGAATCAAAACTTAGACAAAAATGGAATTATATTGAAAATAAACAAACAAAGATGCACGTTTTGATCAATAAGAAACTCACAAACATTTTATTTATATCAGATATGCATACAGTAACGATTCTAAATCAGTGGTCTTCTGTACAGGCTTAATGAAACTATAAATCGCTAACATTTTACAGCTAAGAAATCATACCAATAATTGCCGGTTTAAGATTAATACCAATTCTAAGAGGTCTGTTTGATTACATAAGAAAACTTAGAAAATGATTAAACTAATGAACTAACTAATTAACTACACACGTGTAATTACAGTACCAATTTCAATTGCAGCTTATACTTAGTATTATCCCCAATTCTTCCTTTCTATAGCCTGCTGTGATATTGTCTGACTCTTAAAATTATGTAGGCGACAAGTATACAATCTAATGATCCCATTGTTCTATTTCGGATACTTGTGGGTAAATGAATCAGATACCTATGCATGCTCACACTAATGATTTTTCATGACTTATTACCAGATTATTAACCCATGGCTTGACCTAACACTTTCTCTTTCAACACTTATTATTACCTAAACGCAGATCAATGAAGATGTAATTAACTATACAGTCATGTTTTGCGAAATTAGTGTAAACTAGTGTTTATTTGTCTTGCAGGTATTAGCTTATGTTTTAGGGCTTTTACCTAATTAAACTAAGTGGTAAACCATCTACACTATACTACTACTACTATGCTACTGCTGATATGCTAACTATTACAGCATTTTTGTTTTTGTTTTCGTACTACTACATTCTTCACTACAAGTTAAAAATGAAATTAAACTAACTACTCAACAGCAAGCAGAATCTAAAGCTCCATTTCCATTTCAATTAAACCAGCATTACATCTTCAAGTGTAAGAGTAATGTACCTGAATCAAAGCCAATAAAACCAATGAGTTCTAGGGATAAGCAAGTAGGTAACAACAATCAACTCAGAGCAATGCAACAGGAAGATTTGAATGCCAAATGACTGAGACCAAACAGCAACCAGCAAAGCAGGAAACCCAGCAAAATCCGAGCAGAAGCACCCAGCAAAACCAATAAAACCAACAAATTCTAACTCGAAAATTCCAGAAAATCCTATTACTCTCTTGCTATTTTTATCTCTCAATGCTTTTGTATGAATTTCAGCTTAGGTATGTTTTCAGATTACTCTCCAATGGAACCCCCTTTTCAGCCCCTTTTAAGAGATATTTATAGCTAACCTTTAGGGCTGAATACTTGGGGAGGAAGTATGGGATTAATCCCACTTCCCCCCTCCTAAAATTATCCATTCTACACTTTAGTCCATTTTTCAGTTACCAGAAACCCTTCCAGCATGTGTTGGAAGGTTCTAAAGATTCTCTTTTATGGCCTTTTACTAGTATGACCTTAGGGGTTTGAGATTTTTACAGATTTCCCATTTTTAGGAGACCATTATACCCCTAAATCTCTGCAAAATTGCAGAAATCGGGAGCATGAATGTCCCTATTACCCTCCTAAGTTCTTACTAGTTACTATTTTACCTTTTCAATACCCAATTATGCCCCTAAGAGCACTGCTGATTTACCAGCTTGCCTAGGGCAGATTTTAGCTAGTTTTGAACCTATTTAACTAATAGCCAGCCCTGGCATTAGTATTTAAGGGCTGGTCAGATTTATTTTAAGAACTATTTCAATTTTAGCCACTTTTAAACTAATTCCAGTCAATTAAGACTAATTTATTCTTAATTAAAGCTAATTGCAGGCATAGCCTGTTTTATTGTTATGTTTAAACTATTTAAAATTTAGCCAGTCTCAAGTTGAGACTTAGCTTGGGCTATTAAAGCCATATACTGAACAGCTAGGCCCAAAACCTTTACAGGTTTGGCCACTTTGCTGTTCAGGGCTCAATATAGAGCCTGGGCTAGTCTGCATTTGCAGACATAGCCCCTTTGCACAACCAGCCACTGTTTAACAGTGAACTGTGTGTTAGGGCTTATAGAATTGGTCAACCTTTTGCAAGGTTAACCATTCTTAGGCCAATTATTAAACTTATAACCTAATTATGCATTTTCAGTGTTAGTCCTATTTAAAAACTAACCATTTTCATAGAACCTAATGCTAACAGCTATAACCAATCCAGCTAAGGTCTAAAGGTTCAATCAGACATTCATAAGAAGCCAAATCTAGCAAATCTTAAGCATTCTTAACATGAATTGCATACATAGACACATATGATCCAAAAAAACACGCATTAACCAACTCAAATTCAGAGAGAACAGTAGATATGGTTGAATTCTAGTCAACTAACTCATTCTATCGGATTGTATGTGATGCAGTGTGAATTCATGTCAATTCATACCTAATTATTACTAATTCAGGTCATATGAAAGTTTGAAGAACTTTAAAAACTGTTAAGGTTCATGGCATAGTTACATATATAAGCATAGATTCTCATGAAACAATCAACATGACTCATAAAACAATGGATTTCAACAGAATGGTAATCAGAATTTACTTTCAGGTATTGGCCTTAAAATCATGCTAAGCAAACAGGACAGGTGAAACACAGGGTTATGAACTAATCCTAATCTTGTGTATGCATATGATAGGGCAAGATGAAGATGAAGAAAATGATACCATGGTGGAACAGTGAAAGGGAAACATCTTAGAACAGATTAGCATGGGATTGACATGAGACAAAATAATAGAATCCTATTATTAACAAACTAAGAAGAGCAAGCTAAGACATCTTATGGATAATTACCAGAGCAACATGCCAAAAATATGAAATAAACTATGGAATGATGAGAATATAATCAACCAGAAACAAATCATGGAAAAATGCATGACATATAACATGGAGATGATGAAGAGAAGGATATAGAGAGAAACGAGTGAAGAAAAATAGGAAAGTTCAATCAGGGTGCTTCAAAAGCAACTTAGTGTGAAAAGAGAATAGAGCTAAGCTAAGCATGCATAACAATAGGAGAAAGCTACACCATGAAAGCTAAAAGAGACCCAGTCCTATTACTAACAGGCCCAAAAGAGCACAGGGACACATAGGAGATGAACAAGTTAAGAAATCAATGTGGTCACAGAGAAATAGACAAGGATTCATAGCATGAGAAGATAAGCAGAAAGGTCCTAGACTAGCATGAGAAGCATAGGATCGAGATAACAAGAGATGTGAAACAGAAATGAAAATCAGAAAACCAACATAAACCCTATGACTAACATGTTCAAAGGAACTAGTCAAGAATTTTAAAGAAGGAACATGTTAACAAATGAGGATATACAGGATTCTAGACTAGCATGTGAAGCTCAAACTATATGAAACACAAATCAATCAGAACATGTAAGGCAAGGATATACAGGGCATATTAAAACAAAAATGAGATAAACAAAAAGAACAGGAACAGAACATCAACAAGAACAATAGACACTTATCATGCGAAGGAACTGGAAAGATTAATATGAAAAGAAAAGAGCAAATGATAAGCAGAGAAATAGAGACCCTAGTACTAAACAGTATGATCATAGACCCTAATACTAAACGCGATCTTGAAAGAACAGGTTAAAGCATATGAAATCAAGCAAAGAAGGCATGAAACAAATAAGAAGCTAAGGTAATAATCTATGCCTATCAGAGAAACATGCAAAGTAAATAAAGAAGTATAACATGATGAACAGAAACAAAACAAGCACTCATAAGCACAGAATTAAAACGTAAGAAAACAGGCAAAGGGATCAGGGACTTAGCTTGCGGGGTCTGTCCCCCAAGCTTTCCTAAACCTCTCTTCTTTTCCTTTTTTATCCTCTCAGACTCTCCTAGACTCTCAGGCCTTCTTCTTGTTTCTTTTTTTTTCTTTATTCTTTTCCAGACTTCTTTTTTTTTTGATTTTCTTCTGGTTTTTCTTTTAGGCCTAAAGACGAGGCCTTTTTGAGTTTTGATTGCAAAAGGGGTGTTTGGGTGAAGGTAAAGAACAAGTCTTGATTGGGGTTGAACTTGGGGTCGCCGGAGTTAGGGTTCCGACGACCCTTTTTGGGATATTCGAAACGTTCCAGACTTATTCGAGGGTGGTGGTTAACATGGTTGGATAGATCATGAAGAGACGGTTCGGATGGCATTAGTTTGAGATGGGTTTTCATACTTTGGTGGTCACCGGTGTAACTCCGGTGACCGGGATTTATGAAGAAGAGGTGTTTTTCTGGTTTTTCTCTGGAGTGAAGAAGAAGAGAAGAAGGAGATGAAGAAGGAAGGGATGTTGAAAGGCCGGCGACCACCGTGGAGGGTGGTGGCCGCCATGGCCGCCTAGGGTTTTCTGGACGAAGAAGATGAAGATGAAGATGAAGAGAAGGGTGAGAGAGGGGCGGCTAGGGTTTGGGGTTGAATACAAATGGCCAGATTTTTCGGACAAAAGCCTTTTATAGGCGGGGGAGATAAGGTGATCATAGCCGTTCATTTGGATGAAGATCGACGGCTCTGGATGAGCGTTACTAAAACGGCGTAGCATCGTCGTTTATGAGGCCAAGGTCTTTGGCCGTTGGATCATCAAACAAACGGCTCAGATTGACTCCCAATTATTCAATTACACCAATAATTCACCTAATATTCTCGGCCGTTGGATATATCAAAATGGACGGCCGAGATCAAGACGATTAAAAGACCAGGCGGGCCGTCCATTTGGGCCAATACATCTGGGCCTTTTAATTCAAATCAAATGGCCCAATCTTATTACACACATGCTATTTTTGCATTTTCTGATTTTAATGATTTTTATGCATTTTCTTTTATTCTTTTTTTTTCTTTTTCTTTTATGAAAAATATAAATCCTAATTTTCCTACTTACTCTAATTTTCTAGTATTTTTTGGTAATTTTCTGCTATTTTTCCCTAATTTTTACTACTTAAGCTATTTAAACTAATTTTCTAATTAACTAAACTAACAAATTAATTACTACTATTTTTTTGATTTTTTCTAATTTCTTACTTATTCAAACACACAAAAAATATAACTAATTTCAAGCAAAGCAAGTAATTGCACTCAAAAACATATTTATTTTAATTTTGGAATTATTTGCCTGGTGCAAAAATCATGTGCTCACACCAATAACACATTATAACCGAAATTACATAATCGACTCTGACCCATAAATCGTAGATCTACCTTTTTGCTTCTGAAACCATCAGTACGATCAAAACCTCACACCTATATTTTGAATAGTCTCAAACCAGCTGTAATAACCCATACCTGCAACCTCAGGTGAAATCATATGATATACCACATAATCCAAGCACTCGAAATGATAACTCATATTCACGGCAGTTGCCCATAATAACCAAATACCGCTAGAAAATCCCTTATTAGCTAAAGTCTTATTCTAACACTTTCATATACTGCCAACGATAAATGAGACACGCAGCAAACCGTAACCATTTCTCGGATCAACCAGTCATGAAGCCACTCCTCTTTTGACTAATACCCTAACATATTTCTGAGCCGAACCTCGATATTAAACTTTTAACAAGCTGAAATCAAATCTATTCGTATTCATTAATGACCCCAACGATCACCTTGAATCCAACACACCACTCTGGTGATATGACACCTCGATAATGGCCTAAGCCACCATTTTCATAATACACGCACCAATAAGAAACGTTCTGAACATCCTCAAATCATGAAAAATGACTTAAACGAAAGAGCTGTACCTCAAGCTCATCAGTACCATCACAGCACAAGTCTGAGACCTCATCTCACATCGTAGAAATAGAACAACTGAATCTACCTCGAAGGGTCATAACTCTATGTAGCCCTGCTACAATGCGCGATCATATCGAAACACTGCTACACATGAAACACCTCAAGTCACTATGATCAAATATCGACAGCTACGCACATTTTCATGTCTGGAACTAAAGAAATTCATTACATCCACAATGAAACAAATAACATATGACTTGCAACCCGATAGGTCATAACCGATACTCTATTTACCGATCAACACCCAATTACTCTTCTCGCTCGACTTCCTCTATGAATCCCCAATAGAACTGCACCACGTGTGCCCATATCCAATAAATCATAATGTCTCACAGCACAGAAAAGTAACTCATAGATCTCCCCAGATCACTAGCAAGTTCAATAACGATCGAATCAACTTACCCCTCAACTACACAATTCGGGGCCAACCAAGCCAACTCAAGCTAAACACGTATCCAATCAGCTTACCAATGAACTCATTACCAAGAATCCTGAAGCTGCTCCTTCCACTACTATAACTCCTACCGGAGCCGTACGATACGGTGCACGACACTAAATAAATACTAAAATCCACAATCTCGCCCGGCAACATGCTCGGTCACAATAAATACATCCGAAAAAGTCCCTCAATACCGGAACTGAATCAATGGTAGAAACCTCTGCATTGACATCCGCCACGAAGGCCCAATTAAGAAAAGCAATCCTTCCCAGCCACTCTGCTAGAACATAATCCGATGCACCTCACCATGAAACCGGTGGCATTTTCTGACGTAGCCCATAGCAGTATAGTATAGAACAACCCAACACTGAGAATTGGTCTACACCCCAATATCATATCCAAAATCTAATATACCAAGCAAAGAAATATCTACTCGGGCATCCAAATCCTAATAGCCGCTAACGGTACCAATACACACGATCCACAATCACTACATCATCTGTACTTGAAAACTCCCATTCTCCAACTCCATATAGCACGTGAATCACTGTACCTGATCTCAAATTCTGCAGTATGAATACATATTACACCTCGAGTACCTAATCATTGCACGAAAGATATTCTAAAATTCCCTTGTGCCATCAAACAAACTCAAACATCAGCAGTCGATCTAGGAAGAAAGCACCGCAATACTAGCGTAGTATCATTAATCTAATCACATTACCCTTTTTCTGAGACATTTACTCTCATCAAATCACTTCCGTTTAGTAGTACCATTTCCTTGCTTACCTGAGACTACCCGTTGCTTAAGAATTTTATGAACTTTTTTTCAGAACGGAATTTTAATTCATCTAGTCCAGAACTCCCACTAATCTCATTTGGAGGAAAATCAATACACATCCCATGCTTCGCATGCTCATAGAAAGACATATACATCTCCAACCATGGTAAACCCAACAAGGACTCTCTCCCAACTCCATTTGCACAAGCTAAACTGCCAAACTGAATCCTTCTGTCCAAACCAAGCTAAGCAAGATGTCAAGACTCAAAGCCTTGCTGCACAATACCTGTAAGGGCTCCTTACCTCGAACACATACAAGGAATTAATCATATCTTTACCATACCAATTCGGTCTACTATCAAGCTATTCCATCTATCTAATTTCCCTTCTGATCCATCATCAACTTGGTATTCCCTCTTGTTGTAGCACCACAATGCCTCAACCCAGGTTTACCACACAAGACTCTAACATAAGACCACACTGTCTAGACCCATAGGCCACTGAATACCCTCTCAAATATTCCCAGAAATACCATATTCTAGAATACTTTACTTTGAATAACTTCCTGCGAATCCGAATTCATTACCATTACTTTCCAGATACCGATAGATAGGATCCCATGATCAACATACCACAAATCTTGACCTTTTCTAATGAAAACACAGTCTCTACCCACATATAAAACCTCAAGACACCTGATTGTTACATGTATACTCTTGAACATAATAAAACCATTCTTGAGAGTCGTTTACTTCATATTCGAACTGCAATTTACCTGATCAAACGGACATAGCCATCCGTGCCTCATTAGCACTATAACATCGCATGATATAATCTCATTACAATACAAACAAACATCTTCCTTCTCCATACACTGAGTATTCTTTATCAATGACAGCTCAAGACATCCTATTATTTTCACACATCTACGAAGCATCATATAACCTTTGTCAAAATTTTGCTTCACTCGTGCCATCTTCGGCTTAATTTCTGAAACTAGAACTGATCTGCCAGCATATCTCAAAATGGAACCAACATAGCACATAACCGTGCAATTAGCTAATCAACAACCTCCCCAACTTGGCTCGAAGCCATATATCAAGACACACTCAATAACACATAATACTTTTACTCTAATGATGTCACAATATCATAGTGATATTAAACTCAAATCATCTACCAGTTCGTGAAAACACATATCATCTAGTACCGTAATCCTATGCAAACCTCGCATTCATTCCCACCTCAGTTGAGTCTACTCTATTAAGCGACCCGAATTCTCAAATTTCAACACGTACCCTTCAATTACACATGATATCTTCTAACATATGCATACAGATCATACCACTTAAGAACACTCTGCAGGAGATAACCCACTTACTTCACCTCAATTTAGTACTTCAGCATACCTTCCACCATCATATACGTTACACAGTCAATTTAGTCTTCCTGAGTTTGAACTCATACCGCCACATGTATTGCACTTTACTTCCCATATAGGAGACACAAAAATATTCTTCACATTCCCATAATTCGGTCCACACAACAACTTACAATAGGAATCGAACACTTATATGTTCATCTACTACCCAGCAGACTCCTTCGTCACTACCAAGTCATATAGATACATCTCGATGTACTAACATACTCATCACATGGATGTCCAATCACCATTTTGGCTGATAGGGACAATACCGAACATATAAGTTCAAAACACTTGCTCACACAATCAGCACCTCGGTGCTCAAGCCATAGACAAAGATCTGGCCTCAAGTTCTCCAAACTGGCCCAACATACTCACGAAGATCACATCTCGCCCCTTGATCGGGGAATCACAATCCATCAAGGCACATATTATACTGAGCGCTCACGTGCGCATACAGACATGTGGAAGGAATTTCAAGAGTTACATCTCAAGCTGAATTAAGTACGCACGATAAGAATTCCAAGAAAGTGAAGTTTTTCTAAAGGTTCTGCAGCCTCTCGAGGATAAATACATACGTCTTTGTACCGATCCGTGAGACTCTACTAAACTTGCTCATGACTCGTGAGGCCTAGTAAACTAGGCTTTGATACCAACTTGTCGCGTCCCAAACCCGCACTAGTCGTGATGGCACCTCTCGTGAAGACAAGGCCAACCAACTAATCCAATTCGTCTCTTTCAAAATAATTTAACATAAATGAATAGCAAAAATATGACTTAATGACATTAAGTAACGATATTTACAACTCAACACAGCATGACCGGGGTGTCACAAGTCACAAGCATTTAGAAGGATTTTGGTACAACTACAAAGCATGTAATGCATAGAAATAAATTTGGAATAAAAAGGAAGAAATCCGGTGCCGCGAACGCTAGCGGTCACCTACGATAGTAAATCCTCGTCCAGCTCAAACCCGCTACCGGGTAAACCAATACCTGCATCTACACGCGAGGTGCATGGAATAAAATGAGTACTCCAACTCAGTGAGTAATAAAGGTAAATAATAACTAAGCAGCAAGAAATCACATAAAGCAAGCCATCATGCTATGTAGAACAGTGTAACCCTTTGAGAAAACAGTGAAACCGTATAATCTTTAGAAATATCTAGCTCAGTTTAAAAACCTCTTTTGAAAATATCTATTCCAACAGTTAAGTAAATGAATGCAAAACAGATAGTGCAAGACAACACATAAGTCAGTCCCTCAGGCACAACACTCCATTAATAAATAACACCAGGGTATCAGGTAAACAGTGCAAGAAATAGCATGGAACCCAATAAAATATGAGTGCTGGAATGTCATGACAAATAATACAAATAGGAACAAATACATGAGTGCAATGCAATGCATAGACGGTACACTTTGGTACCCACTGCAGCATGTAGCCATCCATATATTTAACGTCGATGGCGCTCACTAGGGGTGTGTAAAGACTCTAGAGGGGCTCCTACAGCCCAAACACAAATAATCAAGCCATCTTGTGGCACCAACTAGGCCCTCGACCTCAATATCAATACAATACCGCTGCGACGCGCATCCCGAGATATCCAGAAATCACTATAACACTGATGCGGCACGCAATTCAATTCACGCTCAATCCAAAAATACACATAAGCCGCTTGGGTAATATTAAAATAATAGTTCTCAACTCAAGCATCAATAAAATACTATTTAAGTTTTCAAATCTTAGAAAAATGGCAGAGTTTGCAAAACAATATTAAAACCCTGGATCGAGATCAAGTAATGTGCAATGTAATGCGAAAACAATGATATCAATCCCCGGAGGATTCACATAGTTGGCACAAAGCCCAACATGAAAATCAGCCCAAATTATGATGAAAACAAGTAACTTCAGTCAAATAAGTAGTAATTTCATCAATCGGGACGAACCAAGTCACAATCTCCAATGGTGATCTACCCCACGCTCGCTATCCGGCGTGCAAGTCACCTCAATAGAACATTATGATGTGCAAATTCGGGGTTTCAAACCCTCGTGATATCATTTACAATCATTATTCACCTCGAACCAGTGAAATCTCTAGCTCGCGATGCCTTTGCCCCTCAAATCAGCCTCCACACGCGTCGAATCTATCCAACATCAGAGCGAATACATCAGAATATGCCAAGGAAACAATACCCAATCGAAAATAATCAAAATATAGCAAAATTTTCGAAACTAGCAAAACCCGAGCCCCGGGTCCACTTCTAGAAAAATTATAAAATTCACATCAATAGATTTCCCATCTCACAGTTTATACATATCAAAATTATCCAATTCCGATACCATTTGGTCCATCAAATCATCATTTTAAATTTTGGAAGATTTCACCATTTTTCTCCCCAAATCCCATCCCAAATCATGAAACAAATGATTAATTCAATGATAGATTCATGTACTTTAGCCAAAAGTGAGTTAGAATCACTTACCCTGATGAGTTACTTGAAAAACCTTCGAAAAATCGCAAAAAAATTCGAGCTTTCTAGGTAAAAATATCAAATAAAAGCCAAAACCTCGTATTTATAGAGTACCCCTAGATTTTCGCCTCCACGGCCGCGCGAAAATGACCGCGATCCAAGCAAAACAAGTGTCATCCGCGCTAAGACGAACGCGGTCACGCCAACTTTGACTACAGTGACAGATTTTAGTATTTTGGCAATAACTTTCGCTACAGATGACCAAATTGTGATATCTTTACTGTTCCGAAAACTAAACACGAAGGGCTATAACTTTCGTGTTTGAACCAACTCAAAATTCCTTATAGATCAAAAGATATGAGCTTCCGAAGTATGACCAATGACCTGCATATCTTCATGACCGCGGCCGTGGTCACTTTTATGCGCCCAACACAAGGCTAGCGCGCCCCAGGCTAATAGGACTATGCCCCACGCGAAAATGACTGCCCCATCCATTTTCTAAGTTCCGCGATGTCCGTACTCGCTCAAAACTCATCCCGTAACACACCCGAGGCCCCCGGGAACTCAACCAAAAGTACCAACACATCCTAAAATATTATTCAACCTTGTTCCAATCATCAAAGTACCTCAAACAACATCAAATTACCCAAAACTCATCGAATTCAAGCCTAATTTTCTAAAAACTTCCGAAATACACTTTCGATCAAAAACACGGTCATACCATGTCCCAATGACCTTAAATTTTGCACACATATCCCAAATCACCTAATGAAGCTACAACAACTCTCAGAATTCCATTCTCACTCTCGGATCAAAATCTTACCTATCAACCAGAATTTGCCAAAATACTAATTTTGCCAATTCAAGCCTAATTCTACAACGGACCTCCAAAATAAATTCCGATCACACTCCTAAGTCATAAATCACCCCCCGAAGCTAACAAAATCATCGGAATTCAATTCCGAGCCCTCTAACACAATAGTCAACATTCGGTTGACTTTTCCAACTTAAGCCTTCCTTTAAGAGACTAAGGTGTCTCATTTCTTATCAAGGCCAATCCAAATCAACTCCAACACACCACATACCGATAACGAAATATGAAAAAGCATAAAATGGGAGAAACTAAGCGGTAACTCATGAGACGATGGGCCGGGTCATCACATCGATTCACTTTCCATTTTAAAAAAAAAGTGTAATTCCCTATTTTATTCCGTGAATGCGGTCAAATATATTCTAATACAATAATTTGTCCAGTTGTAATCCCCTATTTCACATTGTAAATACAGTTAAATACGCTCAAATACAATAACTGTTTAGCTGTACTTCCCTGATTCACGCCTACTTTTTGCTACTGTATTCATGAATACAATAACTTAAATACATCAAATACATATTATAACCACAAAAAAGGTATCCATATTTCGTAATATAGCAAATGGTATCTATAAATGGCTAATTACTACAAAAAGATAGTGCTTTATAAAAATTTCTCAATGAAGAATCACACATCAAAGCCATCGTTAGCCAATGGTCGTTAAGACGTATTCTCAAAAATCTCTATAACTATAGATGTGACAATAGGGGCGTGATTTGGTAATATGCCAACTTGACCACTATTATTAGATAAAACAATTTCTTCCACCCCTGAATCCCAAACAATTCGATTAGGGCCAGTACACTATGATTTCTTCATTTCTAAGTGCATAGCCTTCGCGGTAACTTCATTGATATTACCTACCAAATAAAATGATTGTTTAGGAATACCATCTAATTCTCCGGAAAGGAACAATTAAAATCCTCGAATTGTTTCTGCTAGACCAACACTTTTTCCTGGAGAACCGGTAAATACTTTTGCTACGAAAAAGGGTTGTGATATAAAATGCTCATTTTTTTGTGGTCTTGCTACGAGTTAACGATCCCAAACAATTCGACTAGGGGTCAGTACACTAAGATTTTGTCCATTTCTAAGTTCATAGCCTTCGCGATAGCTTTATTGATATTAAATACCAAATAAAAGGTATGTTCAAGAAGACCATCTAATTCTCCGAAAAGGATCAATTGAAATACTCGAATTGTTTCTCCTAGACCAACATATTTTTCTACGGGTTGTGATAAAAAACGCTCAAATTTTTGCACTCCTGCAACGAGTTAACAATCCTCTTCGGATAATCCGTCCAATCCAAAGATAGCTATAATGTCCTCTAGTTCTTTGTAACATTGTAAAGTTTGCTTAACTTTACCCCCAATTTTTTAAGTTTGGGAATTGTGCCGGACCAATGCTACGAGCTTCTGAAATCCAATAGAATCTTCGTAAAGTCGATTATTACGAGTGTTAGGATTCATTCGATTGGCAGGTCTAATAGAAGGAAATCGCTTTTGCAACTTTAGTACTTAGTACTTAGTTAAAGCCCTAGCCCTTCACCCGGTTCTTCTTCGGCTCCACCTGCAACCTTTATCAGCGCTAAGGATCCCTTCCGCAATGATGTGCTCTATCTCTTTGCGGCTACAACCTATTCTAATAGTAGCCCGTTTGGCCAAGGTGCAAAAAATTAGCTTATTTTGAAAAGTGCTTTTCTTAAAAGTACTTTTGGTGAGAAGCAGTTTGTGTTTGGCTAATTAGTTTGAAAAGCACTTCGGAGCAGCAATTATTGTTTGGCCAAACTTTAAAAATCTGCTTCTAAGTGTATTTTTCTCAAAAGTGCTTCTCAAAAAAGTAGTTTTGGAGAGAAGCTATTTTTTTCTGCTTCTCCAAAACTGCTTATGCTTCTCCTCAAAAACACTTTTTTCTTTTGAGAAGCTTGTCCAAACACCTCAATTTTTGGCTAAAAGCACTTTTTGGGAAAAAATATAATAGATCTTTTGACCAAATAGGTTATAGGACCCATATTCAATCTCTTAAGTGACTTCTGAACACTAGCTAGCTCTGGACCTACCTATATTAGCCATGAGTGATCACCAAGCGGAGTTGAAAGAAAAGAAACTTGACATGCCAAAACTTTGCTCGCGAGCGCGGAACGAATGGAGTGGAAGGGATCAAAAGTATCAGGGAGAAAAAAAACAGACAAGCACTTTGGGCCACAGAGCCAATGTTTAAGACAGGGCTAAAGGAGGCCATACGTGTAGTAAACTCCTCTCATTGTGAAGAGAGTGAGTCTATAGAGCCTATGAGCCGGCCGATCCACTGTAGTGTAATTAACCCAAATAGCTGCCCACGCAATTGCTTAAACTAAAATAGGTATAATATAAGTATAATTTATATATTATATGTGTATAATTATATATAATCAATGTATAAATTATGTATATGACGAGAAAAAAGTAAACAATGAATATGTGATTGGCTATTTGTGTAAAAATCAAATCCCAAATTTAAGAAACAAAGCCTTTTTTTTGTGCGCATTGCATCTCCATTGATCTTCAATGTCAGTATTTGTTTGCATGGAAAGCTCCCAATATTTTAAACAGCCAAAAATTCGACCACAGAATAAAAAAGGAGGCTGTAAATGGAGCATAATTCAGCCTGCTAGATTTTGATTTGCTCCCTAGTCCAACATTTGAACCAACAAAATAGTTGAAGAGGCTTTCAAATGGAGCATGTTTTATTCTGCTAGACATTGATCATGAAGTTTTGAGGTCGAATAATAGATAACTTCTATGATTTGCAGCGCAATTTTTGTAATTCTTTTTCCCAGTTAACAAGGAAGTTGACAATCCAACTGAAATGCATAATTGTATGTATGTTCCTCCTTTTTCTATGCATCTTCTTTTGTGTTCCTTAACCCTTAGCGATGTTTTGACATTTTGTTATTGTTTGACCCAAAAACTATCGGTTGCTTTACGGGTTAGGGACAATCAAAGAATAAATGAAGGGTAAATCGGAATCAATGGTAATATATCTTAAAGATTGATCTTTAGTTTCGTGTATCTGTTTTTCTTATAAGAAAATGATGGAGCTTAATCAAGTGCTTGAACAAGTAAATAATAAAGAGATAACAATAGAGAGAAAATGGTAGATAGAGAGAGAGTTGTATTATTAATGATCAATAATACTTATGTTACAAATGAGGGGACCCTTCCTTATATAGAAGGACGACCCCCTCGCCGACATATTACATCGTCCCAAAGCTATTGCTATTACAACGAAAATACAAAGAGGGGGAGTCGGGGACGTCTACTCGGGCGAGCCTGCTGATACGCTACTATGGATGAGGACGTATCCTTTTCACCGTACGGACACGAAGGAGGACGTCACCCAGTGTTAGCGACCACGTAAGGAGGCGTGCCCGACCCGTATTGCATCCGAGTTGGCCGTACGTATATACATGCTCGCCTCATCTTACCCCCGATCCGCCTCCAATACAGATAGTCACTACGCCTATTGGAGATGTACTCAAAGTGTATCTTCAACGGGTGGATAAAGTCGACCCATATTGGATTTATATGCGTACACGTGGCACGTTCTTCTTAACCGTCGTCTGCTGACGGCGTGCGTCATAAGTGTTGTTATTTTCAATGCAGGTCATAAAGGCGATTTGATATTTTAGTTTCCCGCCTCTTTTCCAGTGCAAAAACTCTTCGAATTTCATGTAACGGCTTATTATAAATAGTGGACAGTTTCAAGACTTTCCACTCTTCGGATCATCAGAAAGTTTTCTGATATTTTTATTTCTTAGCTTTCCCTGATAGAACTTGCAACTCTTCATGTTGATCTAGTGTTCTTACTGTTGTATTTTTAGTACATAAAAAGAAACTTCCAAAATGACTAAGAGTAATCGCCACCGGCGAGCAGAAGAGGGTGAGGCTACCTCTAGAGTCTCCCGACCGTCAAAGGATGGCAAGAAGGTTCGCAAACCTTTTGTCCTTTTGTTTGTGGACAATCTTCTCCCTCGTGAACTATATGTTCAGAGGGATTTCCCGATGAGGGTGGACACCCCTGCATGGGAGAGGTCCACCTACATCGGACCTCTCTTAAATGACCTCCGGGTGTCTTGCCGGATTTCGGAGGCGGCCGTTATGCAGACGGCTGGAAGGGACCTGGCCAATGTTCATAGGCCGAGATTTTGTGCCTTTTATGAATATCCTTTCATAATGGGATGCAAACTCATGATCTACCTGTTGGCGGAGGAACTGTTCCGGTTTTATAACGTATGCCCGTCTCAGGTTACTCCATATATGTGGAAGATATGTCGGATACTGACGACATACGCCGAGAGAGCCGGCTTGGACGTCACCATCTACCACATGTTGCAGTTGTTTAGCCCTGGCTTCATGAGAGGGACAATGCTGCAGCTAAAAAATCGATGGGCGAAAAGCCTAGTCATCGAGGCGGACGATAAGCCCAACCGCCAATTTTGGCTGAAGTACTTCTTTGTCCGCACCTCGGACTTGGTATCGGACCCGGCCGGGTTTCCACAGTCATGGAACGACAACCGTAAGTATCATTCCTTGTGTTTAGTGTCTTTACGTCTGCTCGACTTTCCGTCACCTTTACATATTTATATTTGTTATTTTCTGTGGATGCAGCGAGGGCGCGCACGCCCCAATCCGTGCCAGACATAAAAGTCTAGGTGGGGCGGTTGATCCCCTACGCTGAGGAGTGTAGGACGTGGGTCGCCTTCACCACCAAGTACGGCCTTCCAGGTATGGCGGTTATTTTGATTTGGTGAACTTGCCTTTTATTTGGACGTCGTCGGCGTTATACCTGACATTCTTATTTATTTGTGTTTGGTAGCTCGGAATGTGCCGCGGAGACGGAGACGCCGTGCCGCCAATACCCCACCGTCGGATTCTGAGCTCATATTCCTCGGGAGGGAGGGTCTCCCTGAGGCTGCTCAGCCTGAGGATGACCGAGCGGACGTGGGAGTGTCATGTGACGACGTTGCCGACGCTGCTCGTTCGGAGGGTGACACTATAATCCGGGAGTCAGTTTTTGCTGATGTTCCCGGGCCTTCTTGTCCCGCAACTGAGCCGGTGGTTGACTCGGCATCTGGAGCGGATGTTGCGCCTTCGCCTCTTCCTGTTGAAGAGGGCGCTCCATCGGATGATGATCCGTTGGAGCGGAAGAGGCGTAGGCTGCTCCTTGGAAAATGGGTGGCCGTAGAACAAAGGGAGGTGGTTACTCGCCGCCCTGATTCGAGATCGGTCTTTATGGCTGATGCCATCCGGTCGGAGAGGGTGACCCTCTTGAGGGCGGCCGCGGAAAACATTGCTCCCTCGCGTGTCGAGGACGATAGCGCGCCGGCTGTAAACCTGCGAATGTGCTGCAGCCGAAATATGCTGAGGCGGCCCCTGAACATGCAGACGTGCCGCAGCAGGAGTATGCCTGGGTGGACATGGGGTTGACGGGTCCTAACCGCCGGATTATGATCCCCACGGGGTACAACTTGCTGCTGCAGAGCGAGCAGGCCGCAGCGGACATGTCATTGCTGTGCGGGGCTACCGAGGCGGAGTCTCTGAAGTCTATAAGCGACAGAGACCTGTCTCGGCGAGTTGTTGGTGCCGCTCTACAGGTATGATTCAGTCATTATTTCACATTGTTTTCTTTTGAATTCCAAGGTTTTTAACCCCTTTTGACTTGTCTTCTTTTTTTTTCTTTTTTCTTTTTACAGACCCCCATCTTGGAGGTGGAACGGAGCCGGAGGGAGCGGAAGAAGGCTGCTGCCCTCTGAAAGGCATCGAAGAAATAAAGAGGTTCGGGACAAGCATAAGACGCTGGCGGACGTCTACACTCAAGTCCCCGACTTTCGTGAAGGCTTGCAGGCAGCGGAGGAGCAGCTGCGAAAGCGTACGGTCCAACTAGAGAAGGCGGACGCAGACTTGGTGGCCGCTGTAACCCGGAACGCTGAATTGGAGTCTTCTCCAGCAGTGGGAGGGAGATCTGGACCTTGGTCGCGTAGCGATGATGGAAGTGGCGGAATTACGTGCCAAGGTTGACGCCCTGTCGGCCGAGCTTCAGACAGCCACGGCCAGGATGGCAGTCCCTCAGCAGGTGGAGGCCGTTGGCCCGACTGGCGACACGTCCCGCGAAGCTCAAGACATGCTCGTGTATGCTGAGGTGAGGCGGACCGTGTTCGAGGAGTTGCTAGCCGCCGGTAGAGCCACCGAGGCGGAGGTTGATGCTCAGCGTCGCCTAGTCAGGATCGCTCGTGAGGCTTGTGGGTATGACCCCGACTCTCCGGGCCAAACGGGCGGTTCCTTTGCGGATACAGACCAGCTGGGCACCGAATCCTGGATCGATAGGGTGTTCCAGGACGAAGGTGAGGATGGTACGGCCGGAGCAGAGGAGGGCGACGGGGGTCGTGGTGTTTAGCTAGGATTTTTTTTACTTGTAATCAAAACTCTTCTGTAATCTTTGTGATTTATTAATAAGACTTTTGGTGATTTCTCGAGAACTATCTTATGCCTTCTTTGCGTCCCCTCTTTTTCTTTACTTTTGTACTGCTCGGGGCGTAGCCCATTATTTGTCGTGGTTTCTTCTTGCGTCGTTAAGGCTTTAGCCTTCTATTATTAATGGAGGAGACCGTAGTCTCTCCTTTCGCCAATAAGGCCTTAGCCTTTTATTTTTAATGGGGGAGACCGTAGTCTCTCCTCTCGCCGTTAAGGCCTTAGCCTTTTATTTTGAATGGGGGAGACCGTAGTCTCTTCGCTCGCCGTTAAGGCCTTAGCCTTTTATTTTGAATGGGGGAGATCGTAGTCTCTCCTCTCGTCGTTAAGGCCTTAGCCTTTTATTTTGAATGGGGGAGACCGTAGTCTCTCCTTTCACCGTTAAGGCCTTAGCCTTTTATTTTGAATGGGGGAGACCGTAGTCTATCCTCTCTCCGTTATGGCCTTAGCCTTTTGTTTTGAATGGGGGAGACCGTGGTCTCTCCTCTCGCCGTTAAGGCCTTAGCCTTTTGTTTTGAATGGGGGAGACTGTAGTCTCTCCTCTCGCCGTTAAGGCCTTAGCCTTTTATTTTGAATGGGGGAGACCGTAGTCTCTCTTACATTGGAGATGGCCGTAGCCTTTCTTGCATTTAAGGTGGTCGTAGCCTTTCATGGTCGTAGCCTTTCTTGCATTTAAGGTGGCCGTAGCTTTTCATGTATTTGAGATGGTTGTAGCCTTTCAAACATTGGAGATGGCCGTAGCCTTTCATACATTTGAGATGTATGTAGCCTTTCTAACATTGGAGATGGCCGTAGCCTTTCATACATTTGAGATGGTCGTAGCCTTTCTAACATTGGAGATGGTCGTAGCCTTTCATACATTTGAGATGACTGTAGCCTTTCTAACATTGGAGATGGCTGTAGCCTTTCATACATTTGAGATGGCCGTAGCCTTTCATACATTTGAGATGGCCATAGCCTTTCTAACATTGGAGATGGTCGTAGCCTTTCATACATTTGAGATGGTCGTAGCCTTTCTAACATTGGAGATGGCCATAGCCTTTCATACATTTGAGATGGTCGTAGCCTTTCATACATTTGAGATGACCGTAGCCTTTCTAACATTGGAGATTGCCGTAGCCTTTCATACTTTTGAGATGGCCGTAGCCTTTCATACATTTGAGATGGTCGTAGCCCTAGTCCCTGTGATACGCCATTCGTACCGATCAGTGGTACACTTGGGGTATCAGAATAACCTCGTAAACGTTTCCGGATATCTCCTTCGTCGCCTCGTTAAAAACCTCTCCGAGAAAACCCAATTGGGACAAAACTCGGATGAGGGAAAAAGAGTACGGCTTGGGGGATACCTTTTAGAAGTGGAAACGTTTGAGATGTGAGATGTTCCAGTTGTTTTGGAGTATCTTCCCGTTCATGGTTTCTAACTTGAAGGAGCCTTTGTCTGCTACTGCGATGATTTTATAAGGCCCGTCCCAATTGGTGCCCAACTTACCTTCGTTAGGGTCTTTGGATGCCAGTGTTTTGGCCTTTAGCACATAGTCGCCTATCTTGAGCGAACAGATTTCGTTCTTTTGTTGTAGTATCTCTCGACCTACTGTTTTTGGGTCACTAGCCTGATGTGGGCCATTTCTCTTCTTTCTTCGACTTCGTCTAAGTCTTATAGTCGGCTCGCGTCGTTCTCCTCTCCACTTGTGTGCGAGTATCTGAGGCTTGGTTCGCCGACTTCGACTGGTATGATGGCGTCGATCCCATAGACTAGTGAGTAGGGAGTCTCTCCTGTGAAGGATTTGGGGGTGGTCCTATGTGCCCATAGTACTTCTGGCAGCAGTTCGGGCCACAATCCCTTGGCGTCTTAGAGTTTTTTCTTCAAGATGTTTAGTATGGTCTTGTTGGAGAACTCTACTTGACCGTTAGCGGCTGGATGATATGGCGTTGAGAGTATTCTTTTGATACGCCATTTATCGAAGAAGTTGGTTGTCTTTTGTCCTATGAACTGTCGTCCATTGTCACACGTTATCTCTTTGGGGATGCCGAAGCGACATATGATGTTTTTCCAGATGAAGGCTATGAACTCTTGCTCGCGGATCTGGGCGTAAGCACCTGCTTCCACCCACTTAGAGAAATAGTCAGTTAAAACTAATAAGAAGCATACCTTCCCTCGTCCGATAGGTAGTGGTCCGACTATGTCCATTCCCCATTTGATGAAGGGCCATGGAGATGTGACCGAGTGGAGGGGCTCTCCTGGCTGATGTATCAGGGGGCGAACTTTTGACATTTTTCGCATTGGCGGACGTATTCTGCCGCGTCCTTTTTCATGGTGGGCCAGTAGTATTCGACCCATATTAGACATCGTACGAGTGCTCGATTTCCTGTATGGGTGCAGCAATGGCCCTCGTGGACCTCTTCTAACACTGTCGTCGTCTAGTTGGGTCCCAGGCACTTAGCCAGGGGTTTTCCAAAGGTTCTTTTGTAGAGGTCGTTATTCACCAAACAGTACCTCGCTGCTTGTGTGCGAAGCTTTCTCGCTTCTTTTTTGTCGTGTGGTAGGTTCCCATCCTGCAAATATGATACAAATTGATTGCGCCAGTCCCAAGTTAGATGCAGGGAGAGTACCTCATTGTGGTCGATTGCGAAGTGCAGGAGGGTGACAGTGCTTTCTTTATTTAGGTTGGTGGCTGCCGCGGCCAATTTAGCCAATCTGTCTGCTTCAGCGTTGTGTAGCCTACAAACTTGTTCGAAGGGCATTCGTCGAATTGGGCCATCAGCTTACAGATCTGTACTTGGTATTTTTGCAACCTATGCTCCTTGACCTGATAAGTCCCGACGACTTGATTTACCACAAGTTGCGAGTCGCAATGTAGGATTAGCCGGCGGGCCCCGTACCTGGCGGCTAGTTTTAAACCAGTAATAACAGCTTCGTATTCTGCCTCGTTGTTAGTTATTTCGGGGCATCGTATGGACTGGCGAATGACTTCGCCCGTAGGGACTTCGAGGACGAATCCCAGTCCCGATCCCGAAGCGTTCGCGACCCCGTCGGTGTGGAGTATCCAGGGGTCGATGTTTGGAGTTGTTTGCAGGGCCTCCTTCTCTGTCTCAGGCGAGATTTTGGCACTGAAATCGACCACAAAGTCGACAAGGACTTGTGATTTGATGGCAATTCTGGGGATATAGGTGATGTCGTGTTTGCTGAGCTCTATGGCCCATCTGGCGAGATGGCCCGATAGTTCGGGCTTGTGCAGGATGCTTCTTAGAGGGAAAGTGGTCACCACTCGGATGGGATGGCACTGGAAGTAGGGTCTCAGCTTTCTGGAAGCCGTGACCAGTGCCAACGCCAATTTCTCGAGGTGTGGATACCGGGTTTTGGCATCCACTAGAGTTTTGCTAATGTAATAGATAGGTGATTGCGTACCTTTTTCTTCACGTACGAGCACTGCGCTGACCGCGACCTCTGAGATAGCCATATATGTTAGTAGGGGTTCACCCGGGTTTGCTTTTGACAACAATGGTGGAAACGATAGATACGCTTTTAGTCCTTGGAGGGCTTTGACGCATTCGTCATTCCAGTGGAATCCGTTGTCTTTCCTCAACACACTGAAGAATTTGTGGCACATATCTGACGATCGGGAGATGAAGCGAGAGAGGGCGGCTATTTGGCCTGTCAACTTCTGCATGTGCTTCTTGTTGTTGAGTGCTTCGGGTATCGAGGTGATCGCCTTGATCTGTTGGGGTTGACTTCAATCCCTCTTTGGGATACGAGGAAACCAAGGAATTTTGCCGACGCCACGCCAAAGGCGCATTTCTCGGGGTTCAGCTTCATTCCGTACTTGTTCAATATCTCGAAGGCTTCTCGCAGATGGTCGATATGATCCTCCTTCCTCGCCGATTTCACTAGCATGTCGTCGATGTAAACTTCCATAGTTTTCCCAAGTTGCTCCTTGAACATCTTGGTGACCAACCTTTGGTAAGTAGCTCCCGCGTTCTTTAGCCCGAAGGGCATCACTCTGTAACAGTAGGTGCCTTGGTGGGTGATAAAAGTGGTTTTCTCCTGATCTTGCTCGGCCATTAGGATTTGGTTATAGCCAGAGTACACGTCCAAGAAACTTAGTAGCTCGTGTCCGGCGGTAGCGTCGATCAGTTGGTCGATGTGAGGCAGGGGGAAGGAATCCTTAGGGCAGGCCTTGTTTAGGTCAGTGAAGTCCACGCACATCCTCCACTTCCCGCTCTTCTTCTTGACCATCACCGCATTGGCGACCCATTGCGGGTATTTCGACTCCCAGATGGAGCCGTTGGCTAGCAACTTGTCTACTTCTTCGCGGACCGCCTCATTGATAGCGGCGTTGAACTTTCTCCTGATTTGTTTTACCGGCGGATGTAACGGGTCCACGTTGAGCCGGTGGGTGGCAATATCTGGCGAGATCCCTGGCATGTCTGCATATGAAAAAGCGAATGTGTCTGCATGTTTAGTTAAGAATTCACGGTACTTACCCGGGTTGGCGAGTCCATGATCGATGTATGCCTTCTACTCGGGGTCATCCCGGTCTAGTCGAACCGGATCAAGATCCTTAACCGTAGCTTTGCAGGCTTCTACGACGTCTGGGTCTCTTATAGCGTTGGTTGTCGGGTCCGCTTGGGTCCCCGACATGGCTGGTTGCTATGCTTCTGCGCTCGCCCCGTTCAATTGCCAGGTGTGGGCGCAATCTTGAGTTATTTTATAACATTCTTGTGTTGTACGTGGCTCACCTTTAATACTGAATATTCCCCATGGGGTAGGAAATTTGACTACTTGGTATAAGCTTGAGGGGACCGCTCGCATGGCATGTATCCATGGACGCACGATAATGACATTGTAGGCTGTCTCTTGGTTCATCACATGGAAGGTAGTTTCCAAGGTGACTCCTCCTGCGAGGACGGGTAGGTGTCACACCTCCTTTTTTCATGTATACCGTTGTTTACTACTACACCCCGGAAAGGGATATAATAATAACAGGGAAGGAGTTTTTCCACTTAAAGGACAATCGGAACGGGATTTATTTATTTAATTTTCAGAGTCCCCACTTGGGAAGATAATGGTGTCCCAAGTCACCGGTTTAATCCCGAACCGAAGAAATTATGACTCTGTTTACAGTCTACGAAATCAGAAATCCGGATAAGGAATTCTGTTAACCCGGGAGAAGGTGCTAGGCACTCCCGGATTCCGTGGTTCTAGCACAGTCGCTCAACTACCGTATTTTCTTTTATCTGATTTCTTTATATATTTCAATTATGTGCTTTAATGCTCCGCTTTTCAATTTTTAAAGAATTGCAACGTCGTGAAAATGTATCTCAGACCAGGCCGCACCAGTACGCCCGTGGTTTTTAACACATTTCGACTTCGTTGAGATTTGGATTTGGGTCACATAAATGTGCACCCGTACTTGAGAAAGTGTTTTATTATAAATTGCGCCTATTTATGTCTATTTACTTTGCGGAGGGCCGTAAATTCGCTAAACGGCATGTCCCAAATTCTAAGTATTTTTAATTAAGTAATTAATGAGGACCCCGTTATTTTTGCATTTTTATTTGGCGAGGCTCATCTCATTTTTATTTAAAAGGTCCAATCTAAGGTAAACTATGATTTTCTATTTAATTTTCATCTCTAAAAAGGTCCTAATTAATTAGCATCTTTAATTAGTATTATTAGAAGAAGAAAGAAAAAAAAAACTTTGATGGAAGTTGAGTTTCAAACTCGGGTCACACTTGAACATGAGGAAAACCTCTTAATTCAAATATGCTACCTAACTTGGAAGGCCCAAAACCAGTATTACTAACATTTTAATTGACTAAGACAAAAAATAAAATATAACAAAATCATATAAAGTCTAAATTTAAACCATCACTTTTCTACAATCACAGCAACGCTCCAAATGTCTCATTTCTTTCATTATCCAGCATGAACCAATCATTTTGATTATTTAGCTAATAGATGATACTACATATCCTCATTAATTAATTTGCTCAAAATAAAAGTTGAATCCATGTAACTTTAAACAGTGATAAAAGAAATAATAAAAAAAACTAAGACCAATGATAGATCACGAAGCAAAGAGCCATACTACCAAAACAACACATAAAGTTAAATTGGAACAAAATGTACAGAGGAATGAATAGTCGAACCTTAGAATAGCGTAGTCGGATTTTCATTGAAGCTTTAAGAAGCATACATGGATTTCCAACCAGAAAACATTCAGAGCTGGCAAATTCGAAGCGGAACTACCACGAACCGGCAAACACAAACTCACTCCGATTCTGAATTCCGCCCAGCAGTATAGCTTGGGTTGTCATTGAAGAAGCTTGATATACCAATATCTTCCAGCCAAAAGTGACTTAACTTGTACTAATCAACTAAAGCAATCGCAATGAATTTCTCAGACGTGACGATAAAGAAATCTCTTCACTTCTGATCGATCTTTATATTAATACCAGTATCATGTTTTACGAAATCCTTTTGAAAGAGCATAAATCGCTAGTGTTTTCTTCTGTTTATAAATAACAGTAATTATAAACAACCAAAGTTAAAACAAAAAATTAGCCATGTGCATGCTTGACACGGTCTTAAAATTGCAATCATGTATTGAAGAACAGAAACGAAAGCTCTGTTAAGAGAGTTTTTCAGTATAACACTGGAGAGAAATCAGTAAATACACAGCCCTTGATTCTGAAATCCAATGGGGAAATAATAACACAGTTTACGAGCAGAACTTTCGCCGAATAACCTTGACGAACAGCAACAACATTGGCCAGAACCTCAGTTAGAATTGACGGACTCGAATGAAAGATGACGAGCTAACCAGTTTCCGGCAAAGCTCGCCCTAAACTCACCGGTTATAGAAGCTGGACAACATTAACGAAAATGAATCCAAAAAGGATATCATGGGTTTTTAAACTAATACGAAACAAGCAAATTTGCACAAACATACAGCATCTTCATCGTTACACTTACAGTGCTATAGTATTTCTCAAAAAAACTTCAGTGACGCATTTCATCAAACACATTCCACTCACTTATACGCCAAACTCAAACATTCATCATATATGTTCGTAATGATAATTCTGCTTCATGTCTTTGTGGCAAAATAAAACACGATTTCAAATTCAACAAAACTCAAACACTTTCACAACTTAATTATTAGATGAATCAAGTAATCAAACTCACCTAGCACAACAAAAGGAATTTAATCCACTTCTCACATATTACATAAATCAAAATCATTTATTCATATGCTCAAGAATCGATTTGAGAACATAGTGAAGACCAAACCTTAACTGCTGAGAAGAAAACTGAATCAAAACAGATGGAAATCGACGGATAGGAGTAATGAGTAGAAACCTCGAACAGAACTTCGACTACGCAGCAACCGAACCTCAAAAATGAAATCACAAACCGAATTCCAGGATTGAAAACCACATCAAGGAAGAAGAAATTCCAGAATATCGTTACTTTTGTTTTTTCTGATTTTTTGAATGTCAAAAAGAAACTTGACGAAAAACTGAAATTAACCAAAAAATATAAAAGAATAAAATCGGCTTCACTTTTAGCTTTTAGCGCTTTTTTTCTCTCTATATTTGCTCTGAATTTTTTTCTCTCCAAAAATCTCTTCGAATCCTTCTCTCTCTTCTCTCAATCTTCCTCTCGAAAAATCTCTCAAAAAAAATTCCCCCTGAAATCCCCCAAATCTTCTGCTAAATAGCCTTCACGCTTGGCTCCAATGGAGGATGATAGAGACACGCGAATTCCGTGTCTCTATATGATGAAGGGTCTGTTGATTTTAAAAGAAAACGGGCGGGTCGGGTTTAGGTGTGGGTTGGGCTATGACTTGATTTGGGCCAGGTGAATTTCAAATAGAGGAATTTACATAGAATACAACTTATCTAATATTTATTTAAATAAGTTACAACTTCTTTTAGATTATTACATATACTGCAACTTTTTAAAAATCTACAATACTCCATATTCCTATTATATCTCTCTTAATTGAGTTAATAGTACTAACTCCTTAATTTTCTCATTCATTAATGGTATTGAGAAATGATAATACACTTGTTCTCTTTAATATCCAATTTGTTGGATCCTTGGTTGTTATCCTATATTTTTTAAATAACAATTCTGGACAATAAAAATGTTAGCATATAAAACGTAAATATATATAAAGCAATAATTAATTCGAGCCCACTAAATTCACAGTGTTTCTTTAAGGAATTTAATCCCCTCCTAGTACCCAAGGTTATGGATTATTTTCTCCCAGGATAGAACGAATTACACACTGGTGTAGCGGTACTTCAAACCCTAGTGTTTCAGCGAACACAAAGTTCGGCAGCAAATCACACTTACGGATGCTTTGTTTGTAGTTAAAACAATGCAGAATAAAGGAGGACAACTCAGAAGTCGAATGGAAATTCTGAGAGGAAGGAATGCAATGTATAGCCAATGTTGAATTCTTACTGAAGAGAATATCAGATTGCAATTCGTTTTTCTAGTGTATACCGAGTGTATACAGTGTATAAATCGAGTGTATATAGTGTATATATCAAGTATATACAGAGTGTATATCGAGTGTATACAGAGTGTATCTCAAGTGTTTTTTCTGGTGTATCTCTTTCTCTCCAACTTCTGCTATATTTATAGCAGTTTTTTTAGATAAATCTACCCCTTCCATGGTGGAACAAGCACTAGGCTATCATAGAGGAGGCACTTACATGGTAGAATGTACACTCACTTGGTGGGAGAGGCACTTGGCCATGGTGGGAAGTGCACTTGTTGCTTGTTGGACTTGTTGGTGCAATCCTACACACTCCCATTTCCCATTCACTCTCATTTTTAGACTATTTCATCTTAAAATAAAACTCAACAATCCCCCACATGAATGGGGAATGGCTATATCATGGAAGTATGCATGAAAAACAGTGTGATTCGCAAGTAAAGATTAATTGCATCTGGATAAGTAGGTTTTCCTTTGAACTTTCTGTAGTGAACTTATGTCGAATATACTCGATCAATCGGTAGATTTGATATCTTTCAACCGTCGAACTTTGGTGTATACCTAGACAACCACAAGTCACACAACCAACCCTTAACCGTCTTTGGTTCTCATTGTTGTGTTCGTTTCAGCCATGAACACCGCCTGGTTTCATAAGTGCGTAGAGAACCGGCCTTACAAAATTCTCCTTGAAGCGGCTAACACTTCACACTTACATAGGTGATTCCTAAACGTGTCATCCCGTAGATACATTATTTGATATACCCCGTATCAAATTTAGAAATCATTAAACAACCTTAATGCTTTATCCTTGGTACTGATCATTGCCTTATAAGAGAATTGACCAAAAGTTTATTTGACAATGTTGAACCATCATAAATGACTTTGTTTGATCTCCTTGAACCTAGATCTTGGGATCTCCAGTCTTCTAGGTAGTGTTACCGCCACTATGACTTGTTCTCGGCCACAGTCCCATTCCCTTGATGATTTCTCAACTACATCTCTAGTTAGGCCTTTTGTAAGTGGATCCGACACATTATCACTTGACTTTACATAGTCAATCATGATAATTCCTCTAGAGAGTAATTGCCTAACGGTTTTATGTCTCTGTCGTATATGACGAGATTTGCCGTTATACATAACGCTCCCAGCCCTTTCAATTGCCGCTTGGCTATCGTAGTGTATGCATATTGGTGCCAAGGGTTTGGGTCAAAATGGAATATCTTCCAAGAAATTCCGGAGCCATTCAGCTTCTTCACCGGCTTTATCCAAGGCTATGAACTCAGCCTCCTTTGTAGAGCGGGCAATACAAGTTTGTTTGGACGACTTCCAACATACCGCTCCTCCACCAATGGTGAATACATATCCACTTGTGGACTTGGAATCAGTTGATCCGGTGATCCAATTTGCATCACAGTATCCCTCAATGACCGCAGAATATTTATTGTAGTGCAAAGCAAAAACCTGGGTATGTACTAAGTACCCCAAAACTCGTTTCATGGCCATCCAATGAGATTAACCTGGATTGCTCGTATATCGACTCAATTTACTTATAGCACAGGCTATATCTGGTCGTGTACAGTGCATGATGTACATTAAGCAACCCAACACGCGAGCATAATCCAATTGTGATATGCTTTGGCCTTTGTTTTTTGCTAATGCAATATTCACGTCAATTGGAGTCTTTGCAACTTTAAAGCCCAAGTGCTTGAATTTTTCAAGTATTGTCTTGATATAATGAGATTGTGACAACGCCAAACCTTGAGAAGTCTTATGGATCTTAATTCCCAGAATTAAATCAGCAACTCCCAAGTCTTTCATATCAAACTTGCTAGTTAGCATACGCTTAGTAGCATTTATATTGGCAATGTCATTACCTATTATGAGCATATCATCCACATATAAGCAAACAATGACTATGTGATTTGGAACATTTTTAATGTACACACATTTATCACATTCATTTATCGTAAACCCATTTGACAATATTGTTTGGTCAAATTTAGCATGTCATTGTTTGGGTGCTTGTTTTAATCCGTAAAGGGACTTAACAAGTCTACAGACCTTCTTTTCTTTACCTGGAACCACAAACCCTTCAGGTTGTTCCATGTAGATTTCTTCCTCCAAATCTCCATTTAAGAAGGATGTCTTTACGTCCATTTGATGAATTTCAAGACCATATACTGCAGCTAAAGCTATTAGCATTCGTATGGACGTAATTCTCGTCACTGGAGAATATGTATCAAAGTAGTCAAGGCCTTCTCGTTGTCTATACCCTTTGACAACAAGACTTGCCTTAAATTTATCAATAGTGCCATCATCTTTCATTTTTCTTTTAAAAATCCATTTACTACCCAAAGGTTTATTTCCAGGAGGAAGATCAACCAATTCCCATGTATGATTGTTTAATATGGATTCTATTTCACTATTGACTGCCTCTTTCCAGAATAATGATTCCGAAGAAGACATAACTTCTTTAAATGTTTGAGGCTTATTTTCCAATAAGAAAGTTACAAAATCCGATCCAAATGAAGTAGACGTTCTTTGACGTTTACTACGTCTTAGATTCTCCTGATTAAATGTACTTTCTTTTTCTTCTTCCAGAGGTCATTTGAATCTTTCACCAATTGACTCACATTCTTTTTTATACGGATATATATCTTCAAAGAACTCAGCATTTTCTGATTTTATAACCGTATTATTATGAATTTCAGGATTTTCTGATTTGTGAACCAGAAATCGATATGCTTTACTATTAGTCGCATATCCTATAAAAACACAATCAACGGTTTTTGGTCCTATTTTTACCCTTTTGGGTTTAGGAATTTGCTCTTTCGCCAAACACCCCCACACTTTCAAATAATTCAAGTTGGGCTTCATTCCTTTCCATTTTTCATATGGAATGGATTGTGTTTTGCTATGGGGTACTCGATTTAGTATTCGGGTAGCCGTAAGAATGGCTTTCCCTCACAAGTTCGGTGGCAAACCAGAAGTTATCAACAATGCGTTCATCATCTCCTTTAATGAATGATTTTTTCTTTCTGCAATCCTATTGGATTGGGGCGTGTAAGGGGCCGTTGTTTGATGAACAATTCCATATTCTAAACATATTTGTTCAAAAGGAGATTCATATTCACCACCCCTATCACTTCTTATCATTTTGATTTTCTTGTTAAGTTGAGTTTCAACTTCATTTTTGTATTGCTTGAATGCATCTATTGCTTCCTCTTTACTATTAAGTAAATAAACGTAGCAATATCGAGTACTGTCGTCAATAAAAGTTATGAAATACTTCTTTCCACCGCGAGATGGTATTGACTTCATGTCACAAATATCTGTGTGAATTAAATCGAAAGGATTTGAATTCCTTTCAACCGACTTATATGGATGTTTAACATACTTAGATTCCACACATATTTGACATTTAGATTTTTCGCATTCAAACTTAGGCAATACTTCCAAGTTAATCATTTTTCGCAAGGTTTTATAATTGACATGACCCAAACGTTCATGCCATAAATTATTTGACTCAAGTAAGTAAGACAAAGCTGAAATTTTATTATTATTCTCAATAATCATTATATTATTCAGCTTGAAAAGGCCCTCAGTAAGGTAACCTTTTCCTACAAACATATCATTCTTACTTATTACAACCTTGTCGGATACAAAAACGTACTTGAAACCGTGCTTTACAAGAAGTCCAGCAGAGACTAAATTCTTCCTAATCTCAGGAACATGAAGGACGTTGTTCAAAGTTACCACTTTGCCGGAAGTCATTTTCAGAAATATCTTCCCACATCCTTCAATCTTGGCCGTAGCAGCATTTCCCATGGAAATCGTCTCGTCGGGTTCAGCAGAAGCATATGTAGAAAATGCTTCTCTCACAGCACAAACATGGCAGGTGGCTCCAGAATTAATCCACCATTCCTTAGGATTTCCCACCAAGTTGCATTCAGAAAGCATGGAACACAAGTCATCAATATCATCATGTTTTTCTACCATGTTGGCTTGACCCCTTTTCTTGTCTTTCTTCCAAGAACGACACTCCGTAGATTTATGTCCGGTTTTCTCACAGTTGTAGCAGTTTCCACTGAACCGCTTCTTGCTTGGGTTGTATTTTGGACCAGAAGCCTTCTTTCTCTTTTTGTTATCTTCAACAATATTTGCTCCTATTATTGTTGAATTTCCATGGCCTCTCCTTTCAGCAGCTTTATTGTCCTCTTCGATTCTCAATCTAACAATAAGATCTTCAAGGGACATCTCTTTTCGTTTGTGTTTCAAATAATTTTTGAAGTCCTTCCACAATGGAGGCAACTTCTCAATTATTGCTGCTACTTGGAATGCTTCATTGATGACAAGACATTCAATGAAAATTCCGTTAGTAAAAATACTAAAATTTTTACTTTCAATATTAGTATTTATTTGAAACATACCTTCAGCAAGTAGATCATGAATAATCACTTGCAATTCCTGGACTTGGGTAATAACAGATTTGCTATCTACCATTTTGTAGTCCAAAAATTTTGCGGCGACGAATTTTTTCATCTCAGCATCTTCAGTTTTGTATTTCTTTTCAAGCGCATTCCACAATTCTTTTGACGTTTCCACGCCACTATATACATTATACAAATTATCATCCAGACCGCTAAGAATATAATTATTGCACAGAAAGTCAGAATATTTCCACGCCTCAGTCATGAGAAAACTTTCATTCTCTGGAGTTTCATCGGGCAGATCAGGAACATCTTCCTTGATGAACTTCTGTAGACATAATGTAGTCAAGTAGAAGAACATCTTCTACTGCCAGCGCTTGAAATCAATCCCAGAAAATTTTCCAGGTTTTTCTGCCGGTGCCAACGCCGGTGTTCGGCTTGTCGATGCATTGAAAGTCATCGTCAGAATATGATTTGCCGATGCGTTAACAGTTATCATCGGAACAACTTGGTTTCCGATTTCATTAGCCATTTTTCTGAAGAAAAAAAAATGACACAAACAAACGTTTAATAATCGTTTAAAACTGGAGTTAAAAAATAACGTAGATTTTAATCTTCAACAAACCGCCACGAAGGCTTTACTCTCCAAAACGGGAGTACACAAAACCACAAAGGTTTTAATTTCCAGAATAATAAGGATAACACAAATATAGAAATAAAATTATTAAATTCCTTAAGCTTGTTGGTTCTTTGGTTGTTATCCTATATTTTTTAAATAACAATTCTGCACAATAAAAATGTTAGCGTATAAAACGTAAATATAAATAAAGCAATAATTAATTCGAGCCCACTGCATTCACAGTGTTTCCTTAAGGAATTTAATCCCCTCCTAGTACCCAAGGTTATGGATTATTTCCTCCCAGGATAGAACGAATTACACACTGGTGTAGCGGTACTTCAAACCCCAGTGTTTCAGCGAACACAAAGTTCGGCAGCAAATCATACTTACGGATACCTTGTTTGTAGTTAAAATAATGCAGAATAAAGGAGGACAACTCAGAAGTCGAATGGAAATTCTGAGAGGAAGGAATGCAATGTATAGCCAATGTTGAATTCTTACTGAAGAGAATATCAGATTGCAATTCGTTTTCCCAGTGTATACCGAGTGTATACAGTGTATATATCGAGTGTATACATAGTGTATATCGAGTGTATACAGCATGTATCTCAAGTGTGATTTCCGGTGTATCTCTTCTATCCAACTTCTTCTCTATTTATAGCAATTTTTTTAGATGAATCCGCCCCTTTCATGGTGGAACAAGCACTAGGCTATCATAGAGAAGGCACTTACATGGTGAAATGTACACTCACTTGGTGGGAGAGGCACTTGGCCATGGTGGGAAGTGCACTTGTTGCTTGTTGGACTTGTTGGTGCAATCCAACACACTCTCATTTTTCATTCACTCTCATTTTAAGACTATTTCATCTTAAAATAAAACTCAACACAATTATCTCACCATACCATATTGAGGATGAACAAATATTCTCTTCCACAATTCCATGGAAAATATTTTCTGAGACATTGACTTGATTCAATATTTTAATTTGAAAATAACAATGTTTAATCACGTAGTATCGTGGATTAAGGCAAAATACCACAATATTAATTTATGAATTTGATATAATATAGGTAGATACTTTTCATTTAGTATATATGAATTTATTAATATACGTATTTGCAAAATATATTTGGATGCTCAATGATCTATATGCAAATAAAGAACATTGAATATCAGAGAAATATATATTGTATATGGTATATGGTATGTAGTATATAGTATATTTATATTATGTACAATATACAATTTCTTTAAGTATATTGTATATGTACTTAGGTAGAAAGTATATTATTTTATTTATATAAGTTAAGCCATTATTTCATATGTAGAATATATAATATATTTTATTGTTCATTAATGATTAAATATATACATTATACAATATATTATATACCAGAGGCGGCTAATCCCCAAGGCAGATAAGGCAAGTCTATACTATGTACAATATACAATTTCTTTAAGTATATTGTATATGTACTTAGGTAGAAAGTATATTATTTTATTTATATAAGTTAAGCCATTATTTCATATGTAGAATATATAATATATTTTATTGTTCATTAATGATTAAATATATACATTATACAATATATTATATACCCAAAGGCGGCTAATCCCCAAGGCAGATAAGGCAAGTAGTTATATGCAAAATTATAAAAAAAAAAGTATTATTACTCGATGAACATATATTATATATAGTGTAATTTGTTGCCTATTTTTAAATAACAGCCAAAGAACATCTTTTAAGAGATGATTTATTGTATTTGAGTTGTAATCCATTTGGTTAAACCAAGTTTTAGGGATTTAGAGATTTTTTAAGAAATAATTTGTATTTTAGTTGTAGTCATTTCAGTTAGGCTTAGATTTAGGAAATGATAAGGATTTCGTTAAATATTTTAAAATTTTGGGCCCACATAAAGAGAAGAAAGAGGAGATTTTTTTAGGGATACTCCATATTTGTAGGATGGCTTAACAAAGCCGGACACTCTTTAATTTATAAAAATATAAATACAATTGTACAAAATGTAAATAATATAATAGTTGTGGATAATATAATATACTCTTATAGAAGTTGTAGTTATGAAAATTCCCCTTTCAAATAAGAAGCCCAATTTCGGGCACTAGTTTATTTGTTATTTGTTTTCTTCTTATTTCTTTTGCTTTTGTATTCATTTTTAATTTGTATTATATATATCTTTTTTTGTATTTTTCTTGATTTTATAAAATTGAGAGATTAAACTAACAATTAAACTAATTAAAGTCTACAATTATTTAATAACTATTTTGTAGTAATTTCCAATTAAAATAATAAAGTGCTATTTTTTTATTTTTTTTCTTTACATTGTTCTAAAATAAATTAATACCTACTAAATGCGAAATTAATTTTCAAAATGTAAATGCATATTTTTTGTATTTTGTTATATGATTTAACATGTGCAAATAACACACAAATTGTAAAAATAAGAAAAAATTATTTATTTTGAATTTTATGGGAATAACTCAAATATAGGGTAAAAATCACGGGCTCACAGTAGGGTCACTTCTCCTGACGTGCGCTCTACTGCATTGTTAAAACCAGTTAGAGTTATGCAGCGGGGGGTTATCCTGTCCTCGAGTCCCATCTCTGAGAGGACTCTCGGATGGATGATGCAGACGCCGCTTCCGTCATCGATCATGACTCTCCTGACATCCGTATCAATGATACGTAGAGTAATAACTAAAGCATCATAATGAAGGAAACACAAACCGTCGGCATCAGACTTATCGAATGTGATACTTCCTTCGAGGTCATCGTACCGTTCATGGGAGATAGTCCTCTTCAGTCTGTGTGTGTCAGCGAATTTGACGTGATTAATGGCGACGTCGTTCCCTTCTCCAATGATCATGTTTACCGTGCGTGTCGGAGAGGGTGGTTTTGGTGGTCCCCGGGAGTGCTCTTGTCCACGTGCAAAATTGGCTTTCCCTTTGTCGCTGTGCACCTCTTTTAGGTACCCCTAGTTGAGCATTATGACGACTTCTTGTCGTAGGCCGATGCAGTCTTCGGTCCTGTGCCCTAGTTCCTGGTGGGCGCACATGACGTTTGATTTCCTTGTGGCGGGGTCCGGTTTCAACTTTTGGGGCCACTGCACCTTGGTGCCGAGATTCTCCAGTGCATACACTATTTTTGAAGGAGATACACAGAGCGGGGCGAGGTGGCGTTGCACGACGTCCGTATGGCGAGGGGGTGGAAGTGGGGAGCTCATATATGGCTGGTTTCACTCCTTACTGGAACGAGGGGGAAGTTCCCGGCGTCCCTCATGTCGTCGATCTTTTCTTGTAACCAGATGCATGGCTGCTAGCCGTCGGGTTGGTCCGTTGAGATCCTCCTTGTCTGCCCGTACCTCGACGCAGTAGGCGTTGTGCATCTTGTCCCAGGTCGTGGGAGGGTACTTCATGAGCCGGCTTAGCAGTTTTTTGGTAGCTCCGGAGCCGTCCCTGCTGAGTCCCTTCTGGAAGGCCGCTAACGCCATTCCTTCTGACACATTCGGCAGGCTCATTCTTACCCTGTTGAACCTGGCGAGAAAGTCCCTGAGGCCCTCGCCCGTGGTTTGTCTGACGGCGAAGATGTCGTTCACTCTTGCTTCTGCTTTCTTAGCGCCGGCATGTGCTGTGACGAACTTCTCCGCCATTTCCTCGAAGGTTGAGATTGCTTTGGCGGGTAGTTGGGAGTACCAGGTCAATGCTCCCCCGGTCAGCGTTTCGCTGAACTTTTTCAGCAGCACTGATGGTACCTGTTCTTTATACAGGTCATTACCTTTCACGACGGTGACATAGTGGATGAGATGATCCTCAGGATCGGTGGTTCCGTCGTACACCTTCAGGTAGGGAGGCATCTTGAAGGTCTTCGGAATGGTGTAAGGTGCAGCTTCTTCAGAGTAGGGTTGTTCTACAAACCTTCCTACATCCCGTTTGGGTAGCAGTTTAGGTGCTCCGGGGATCTTGTCAACCCTATCTTGGTGCTCCTTCATTTGGTCACGGAGGGCCTGATTTTGGCTTTGCATTTCTTCCATCTTCCTCGGGATGGAGGCTAATGTGTCATCATGTGTTTGTGTTTCAATGGGTTGGCCGTTGGTTCGTGTTCCTTCCTATTCATCTTTCGCGGTGGTGTTGCTTATTGTTGGTGCTGCATTCTCGCAGCCTCGTGGTGGATTTTCCACTAAGCTGCTCAGGGTGCTGGTCAACCATTCCTCGAGTAGCTTCTTGACTGCTGTGGGTGCTTCTTTTGAAGTGGAGATGTCCCTTTCCTGCGGGGTAGCAAGGTTCCCAAAGGGGGAAGGTGATGCCTCTGCCTCGGGTGCGACACCAGGGGTAGCGTTGATGGCAGCGCTACCACCGGCCTCGTTCGTGTAACTCATGAGGTTGGTGGTAACTTCTACCACAACTTTGGATCGAGTGTCATTTTTGGCCATTTCCAGACTTTTTCCGATGATCGGATCTTGTGAATGTATACTACGAGTTTGATTCTCGAAATCCCCATAGACTGCGCCAAATTGTTTGACCCAAAAGCTATCGATTGCTTTACGGGTTAGGGACAATCAAAGAATAAATGAAGGGTAAATCGGAATCAATGGTAATATATCTTAAAGATCGATCTTTGGATTTGTGTATCTGTTTTTCTTATAAGAAAATGATGGAGCTTAATCAAGTGCTTGAACAAGTAAATAATAAAGAGATAACAATAGAGAGAAAATGGTAGATAGAGAGAGAGAGTTGTACTATTAATGATCAATAATACTTGTGTTACAAATGAGGGGGGCCCTTCCTTATATAGAAGGACGACCCACTCGCCGACATATTACATCGTCCCAAAGCTATTGCTATTACAACGAAAATACAGGGGAGGGGGAGTCGGGGACGTCTACTCGGGCGAGCCTGCTAATACGCTGCTATGGATGAGGACGTATCCTTTTCACCGTACGGACACGAAGGAGGACGTCACCCGGTGTTAGCGGCCACGTAAGGAGGCGTGCCCGACCCGTATTACATCCGAGTCGGCCGTACATATATACATGCTCGCCTCATCTTACCCCCGATTCGCCCTCATACAGTTATTCTTACTTAGGGTCTAGAGATCACAGCGTTTATATTTAACTTGAATGTGAGTAAGAAAAACAAGGAACAGAAAGTAAAAGGAAGGGTGGTGCTTGCATCGCAAAGTGTTTTAACATGGTTTTATCTTATATGGGAAATGAAATAAACAGAGTCGACTGGAAAAGAGAAATGAATAAAAAAATAAACTGAAAAGCCGTGGGAATATTACCGTTGTCGAATGCAAGTGCATCATTTACATTAACCACATAAGGGAAACGTGAAATTTATGCAATAAGCACTCTTCTTACTCTGCGGATTACTCTCCGACAAATTGGGCAATTCTTGTTTTCTTCCTCAGTAATCCTGCATTAAAAAAACAAATCCCACTTGAGTTAATCAATGTGCCAACTCATTTTCCAGATCAATAAAATACTAATATATACACCTCTTGGCACATGCGTGGCAAGTAGCGCAATGGCCGCATGGAATAAAGAAACAATTTCGCTTCTCGTCAAAGCAAACAGTGCATATATTTTCATCATACAGCTCTTCCGATGAACTGCAACGACTGCAATTTCCAGATTCTAAATCATCTTCCTCACACGTTCCATAGGATAAAGAAGCGCTTGCTTTCGATATTAATCTGTCCGTCTCTCTTCTTATATCATCATTTCTTGCCATTTCACCCTCACAAACTCCAAGTAATTTGATTAGCAATGCAGCAACCATCAGCAGCACCACTTAACAAAGATCAAATCAAAATGTCAATTTCTTACACTAACATGTTTGTGTCTTGCAAATGAGTACAGAAACCTACGGATAACTGATGAGTAAACGATCACGTTGAGAATGTACTCGAATGCAGCCTGTCGTTGATCTTCATCTCCCTGTGGTGATATTTCAGCAACTATCAGATGTTATAAAGTTCAACAATAACATAATCATCATGATATATAGGTGGAGCCAGAGATTATAGGGACTTACTTGATTTAGGGAGAGGAGGATGTCGTATTGACTGTAATTGAATTGAATTGGACCAGGTACTACTAGATTTGAAGACATGTTCTTTAAGATTCTAATCGGCAATTTGCTCCTCCTTTAATTTGCCAACTCTCCAAATCAAATGAAGAAGCACTGACAAGATTGATTGACTGCCATTTGAAACATAATAAGGATGTAATGGAAATATTATATTGAGGTGAAACTTAAAGGCATCATTTGAAAAAGAAAAAGAATTCAACTGTTGCAGCTTTCGTATAGATTACGGAAATATTTATTCTTCTATGACTTTGATGGAAGTTGTTATAAGTACTACTTATAAAAATTTGTGTCCAGGTTTGCACTAATTAAACTAAAACTCCACCAGAAAGAAAAAGGTGGTAAGAAACTACCCAACTAGATTTTTCAAAAAAATAGCCAAGCAAAAGGACTTATGGGCCAAAGATTCTCCCTTTCTCAGAAAAAAGACATAAAACTAAGTTAAAAGCAGAAAAACGGTACGTTTAATTTCGTCTACCGAAAGCAATATATAAATATATATATATATATATATATATATATATATACATATATATATATATATATATATATAGCCTTTCACTTTCTTATAAACCAATGGAACTTTCGCTCAAACACTAAGCAACAAAGAAAAGAATAAACAACCGGAAATTTCCAGTTACTATAAAGAATCCAAAACAACAATACATATTTGTTGTATTGAGAATTTTGAATGAAGGGGCTCGCTCAAAATCAATAACAACAACAACAACTACCCAGTGTAGTCCCACAAGATGGGGTCTGGGAAGGTAATATGCTGTTTCCAATCGACCCTCGGCTTAGAGAAGGAAAGGGAAAGCAACAACAAAAGCAAAAACAAAACAGCATTAGTAATTCCGGCAGAAATCGCATAAATAGTTATCTAAACATAAGAATTATACATAAAATGACATGCAATAATATCAAATAGTAGCTACTATAAATAACTACCATAAGGGGGACACAATCCAATGCACGAATCATCTATGAGTCGCCCTGACAAGCCTCACCCAACCCCGGGAAAGGAGTACACAAAATTTTAGGAGCTCCTATCCTACAACCCTGATACAAAAAGGAGTACAAAAAATTCCAGGCTCACTCAAAATCAAGAAGAAGAAAAGAACAAAGTAGCAAAATGGCAAAATTGCATGTGACGTTACTTACCAGAGAACGCTTTTATAACTAGGAAGGGTAGATAATGTGTCCCTGTCAACAGACACTTAGAAGGTGGGGAGGAATCAAAATACACATAAGCTTATGTAATATTGCCTTCTCTGCCATTATTCCTTCACATCAGCTTCCAACAAAATAATTCACTCCTCCTCTAAACAGAGCAATAATTTAATCAATAAGAATACTGTGTCCTATTTTTACGTGGAATTTTTTTTATTGGTACCAAGTTATCCACTATATGCCCATACTTATTAAATTACTTATTTAAAATTTTATGTATATATATTTATGGCGTGGGAGTCTGTAGGCCCCCGCACTTTTATTTTTATTTTTACTACAAATAAAAGCGGTATAAAGGTCCTATTTTCACCGGCAGCGCTCAAGTTCAACCTAGAAGTTATTATGATATTGATGTGAACGCCTGAAATTATTGTGCTGAAGGTCCAATCTAATGGATTATAATAAGCAGCCAATTTCACTATAAATATCATATGTAATCTAGACAATTAGTATAAACAGAATTTTATTACGGGTTACCTCTTGAAGCGTGAACAAAGTTCTTTTATTACGTGAGCCTCCAATTCCATAGAACCTCAATGAAATCTCCACCGCCCATATGATCATGATCCTCGAACATTCCACGATCTTCTACTATGTTACCCAAGCAATATCCGGAAATAGCAATTTCGTGTGGAAAAAATTTCTAGGAAAACTTGGCTGAAAATTCTGACCACCATCTTCTTCTTTCTCTAGGTGGAAAATCTTATCTATTTATGACACAAGTTTGAAGGGTTTAAAACCTTTTCCAAAACATGTTGGTTTTCTTTCCTATCGGAAAAGAAAAATGATTCCTTTATTTTTAATTATTTAGGCATATCAGGGACCACATAATTTAATTAACAAGGCTTCCAATTATGGAATTGATTTTAAATTTTCGAAATTAATCACTAAAAATTCATAATTTCACTCCTTATTCAATTTCTAAATTCATCCATCAAATCTTATTCAACTCCTTGTGTTAAGATTTAGATACTAATCAATTAAATTAAATTACTGATAATTTAATTTATTGATTATTTCCTTCATACTTTCGCTTAACTTATTTTATTTGTCGGATACAAAATTCATCAGTCAGATTTACACATCAAAACTTATATGCTTTAATAAAGGTGTATAATCAATCTCTAAATCGAGACATGGTGTCATGGCCCAAATCCCAAACTCGGACGTGATGGCGCCTCTCATGAAGACAAGGCCAGCCAGAACAATGCCAACACCTCTTTTTAAAGAACTAATTAATATTTATAAATTCGAAACGTGTATTAAAAATCATAATGCGGAAAATAGCGATAATTAGAAGGAAACCAACCCAACACAGCCGAAACTAGGGTATCACAAGTCATGAGCTACTACAGAATTTCTATAAGTTTACAACACAGAATATCTGACACAAAAGTCTAGAATAACTGAAATACAAAAAAATATGGGAGTCAAGGGGTTGCGGATGCCAACAGCAACCTCGATGCTCCGATCTCGCTGCCTGATCTGGGAAGGATGTTAGCGCTCAAGTACGGACTCTGTTAATCCTGAATCTGCACGCATTGTGCAGGGAGTAATATGAGTACTCCAACCCAGTGAGTGATGATAATAAATAATAACCGAAGATAAGAAAACACATAACAACACAAGGCAGTTCTATATCAGTCATTAAATTACTTAAACAAGTAAAATCAGTGAAAGTCAAATGAAATCTCCATTCTAAAGGCAGGTGAATCAGGTAAAATAATATTTAATAGTAAATAGTAAAGACTTCCCCTCTGGCCCAGTATCAATTGCTCAGCACAATAACATCCCCTCGGGCTCAGTCTCTCTCAGATCACACTCAAAATAATATCATATAGTAATCGTTGCTGCATGCAGCCCGACCCATATCTCATTGAGTCGTGCAGCTCGATCCATATGGGTACCCGCACTCACTGTGGGGGTGCAGATTCCAGAGGGGCTCCTCCAACCCAAGCGCAATATTACTGCGGCGCGCAGTTCGATCCACATAATACTTCTGCGGCGTGCAGCCTGATCCTTATAAGTATTTGCTGCAGCGTGCAGCCCGATCCATAATACATATAACATCCACACTGTTAGGTTCTCAACCGCTCTCAGTCATTTTAGGACACAATAATATAAGATAGGGGTTTCAGCCCACATATTTTCCTCATTTAGGATTTACACTTATAAATCTGGTTTATGCTGTTTAAACAAATAAAAACATGATTGAGGATGTGATTTTTCAATAAGTAAAATGAGGAAAATTAGTCTTAATAGCCCTAAGGGTTCTACAAGTCGGCACGAGTCCCAAACATGGCAACTTGCCCAAATCATGGTGATAAACAAAACAACTCAGTCAAATACGCGGTAAAATATCAAATGGGACGACCAAGTCACAATTCCCAGTAGTAAATAACCCCGCGCTCCCCATCGAGCGCGTGTTTCACCTTAATATAGCACTACGTTGTGAAAATCCAGGGTTTCAAACTCTTAGGATAACATTTACTATCAATACTCACCTCAAGATGGCCAAAATCCTAGCTCGCTATGCCCTTGCCTTGCAAATCAACTTCCTCGCGCGTCGAATCTAGTCTAAACCATAAAGAATGCGTTACAATAGGCTAAGGGAATATAACCAAATCGAAAAGACTCAAAAATATTGAAATTTGCAAAACCCGAGCCCCGAACCCACTTCTAAAAAATCAGAAAATTAACATCATCGGATTCCTCATCTCGCCACGAGTCTATACATACCAAAAACTCACAAATCAGAGCCCAAATGACCCTTCAAATTCCACATTGAAATACCAAATTTCCAAGCCCTAGTTTTACCCCCTTTTGATGAATTTCGACTAATTTCTATGTTAATTCTACCATTAAATCATGTATTTAGGTCATATAACTCACCTCCAATCACACCCAGTCGAAATCGCCTTCAATTTCTGTCCAAAAGCTCTTAAGGTTGCTCAAAAATGGTGGAAATATGACTTCGTTCATAGATGAAATGTTTAATAAAACCCTTCTGCCCAGAAATAATCTCGTGTTCGCGATGCTCAAAATTCCATCATCCCAAAAATTCCCTTCACGAACGCGGTCCAGATTCCGCAAACGCGAAGCTTACACACAACTCACTACGCGAACGCGGCATCACGGGCACGAGCGCGAATACTAAAAATCCCCTGGACTCAATTCCTTATACGCGTTCGCGGCTACAGCCACGCGAATGCGGTGAACAATTAGCTAACCCTCCATGAACGCGGACCCACACATGTGAACACGAAGAGTATCTTCAGCCTCCCAAGTTCCTTCTTCGCAAACGCATGACTTTTTTGCGAAAGCGAAGGGAGAATTTCTCTGTAACAAATAGCTAGAAAACCTGCAATCTTCAAAGGCCAAAATTGGTGAGATTGACCATCCGAAATCACCCCGCGGCCTCGGTACCTCAATCAAAAGCACCAACACATCCTAAAAAATCATTCAAACTTGTTTCAATCATCAAAACACATCAAACAACGCTAAAATCATCAATTTTCACCGAATTTAAGCCTAAGTTCTTCAAAAACTTCCGATATATATATTTGATAAAAACTCTACCAAATCACCTCCGAATGACCTGAAATTTTGCACACACCTCTCAAATCACCTAACGAAGCTTCAACAACTCTCAGAATCCTATTCCAATCCTCGGATCAAAATCTCACCTATCAACCGGAATTCGCCAAAATACTAAATTCATCAATTCAAGCCTAATTCTACAACGGACCTCCAAACTCAGTTTCGATCAGACTCCTAAGTCACAAATCCCCCGAAGCTAAATAAATCCCTGGAAATCACATCTCAGCCCTCTAACTCATAAGTTAATATCCGGTTGACTTTTCCAAAACAAGACCTCCTTAAAGAGACTAAGTGTCTCATTTCCACTAAAACCAATCCAATCCAACTTGTTCACATGAAATACCAATAATGAAGCATAGAGAAGCATAAAATGGGGGAAACGGGCGGTAACTCATGTGACGACGGGTTGGGTTGTCACATCCTCCTCAACAAAAATAAATGCTCGTCCTCGAGCGAGTCAAGAAACATTCATGGATCCTCAAATAGGTGAGGTATCTGCTCGTCCTCGAATGGGTCAAGAAATATCATTTATGCTTGAAAAAGGGCGTCGGACATAAGAAAAACGTGCGTCATACAACTCAAACCTATCCAAAACTCACCTGAGGCCCTCGAGACCTCAACCGATAATTCTAATAAGTCATATATCACTACTCAAACTTATTCGAACCTCCATAACACACAAAACAACACTAAAATATCAAATCAACCTCGAATTCAAGCCTAGAATTTCTAAACTTTCAACTTTTGCCAATTCAAGGCTAATTCTATCACGGACCTCTAAATTATATTCCGGACACACTCCTAAATCTAAAATCACCCAACGAAGCTAATCAAATCATAAAAATCCAAATCCGAATTCTTTTACTCATAATTCAACTTTCGATTGACTTTTCTAACTTAGCTTTCTAACTAAGAGACTAAGTGTTCATTCCACTATAAAATTACTCTGAACCCAAACGTACCAACTCGATATAACTCAATATAGTTGAACAATACATAAGGAAGCATAGACGAGAAAAATGGGGCTATAACTCTCAAAATGACAGGTCGGGCCATTACACAAATTTATTAAGAATTTTTTCATGAGTTCAACTAAACAAACTAGTTAGTGGTAACTATTTATTTCTCCAAAATTCTTAATTTCCGAGTGAAGATACATGTAGCTCATAAAATTATTTTATGGAAGATTATGGACCACAACTTAAATCATGCCAATAATATAAAACTCATACAAAATACCATCGTATTTCACTTAATTACAAACTCCAGCCAGAGAACAAAAAATTTCATCGAAAATCCAAGACCAGTAATGTTATGACCCGACCCGTCATCTCATGTGTTACTGCTCCATTTTTTCCGTTTATTGCCTCTTCATGTTTCATTATCAGTATGTGGTGTGAGAGTTGATTTGGATTGATTTTGATAAGAAATGAGACACTTAGTCTATTTAAGGGAAGCTTATGTTGAAAAAGTCAACCGAACATTGACTTATGAGTTAAAGGGCTCAAACATGATTTTCGATGATTCGGTTAGCTTCGCGAGGTGATTTGTCACTTAGGAGTGCGATCGAAATTAATTTTGGAGGTCCGGTGTAGAATTAGGCTTGAATTGGCAAAGTTAGTATTTTGGCAAATTTTGGTTGGTAGGTGAGATTTTAATATGAGGTTTGGAATAGAATTTCGAGAGTTGCTATAGCTTTGATATGTGATTTGTGATGTGTGTTCAAAATTTCAGGTCATTCGGACGCAGTTTGGTCGGGTTTTTGATCGAATGTGTAGTTTTAAGAATCTTAGGCTTGAATCCGATGTGATTTAATGGATTTAGCATTTTTGATGTGTTTTGATGATTGGAGCAAGTTTGAATAATGTTATGGGATGTGTTGGTGCTTTTGGTTGAGGTCCCGAAGGCCTTTGGGTGATTTCGGATGGCTATCAAGAGGTTTGGAGTTGTGTTAATGCAACAGAAAAATTGCAGAGAACTTTTATCCTATGCGATCGCAGAGGGTCTCATGCGATCGCATAGAAGGAATTATGGGGGCTGTTTGGTTGTTCTCTACGATCGCATAAGGAGTGTTGCGATCGCATAGAGTATTTTGTGACCTTGGAAATTTGTTCTATGCGATCGCATGAGGCTTATGCGATCGCATAGGGTTAAATTTGGAGATGGAATTTTGGTCTATGCAATCGCATAGCATTAGCTATAGTCCCGGAAATTTTGTTCTATGCGATCACAGGAGCTCTAATGCGATCGCATAGTGTTAGCTACAATACCTGGGCAGAATGTTTTAAAAGCTCATTTTCGCAATTTTGGGTCATTTTTCCTCGATGGTTGACCATTTTGAGAGCTTCTTAGTGGAGATTAAAGAGGGATTCAAGGGGAACCGATTGGAGGTAAGATTTCTGAACTTTAAACACAATTATATTGTGAAATTTATCTAAAAATTCATGGAAATTAAGCCTAAAATTGATGAACTAGGGCTTGAATTTTTAATATTTCAAATTGGGCTTTGATACGTCATATGAGCTCGGATTTGGAAGTTCTTGGTATGTATGGACTCGTGGAAAGATGTTGAATCCGGTAATATGAGTTTTATAATTCTTTGAGAAGCGGACCCAGGGCTCGAATTTTGCTAGTTTCGGGATTTTTGCTATATTTTGGTTGTTTTCGATTGGGAATTGTTCCCTTGGCATAGTGTGCTACATTCACTCTGATTTTTGTTTGATTCGACGCGCGTAAAGGTCGATTTGAGGGGCAAAGGCGTCGCGAGCTTGAGATTTCACCGGTTCGAGGTGAGTAATTACTTGTAAATGATATCCTGAGGGTTTGAAACCCCTAATTTGCATACCATAGTGCTATATTGAGGTAACTTGCACACCCGTTAGTGGGCGTTGGGTAGAGCACCGCTGGGGATTGTGACTTGGTCCGCCCCGATTGATTAATTACTGCGTATTTGACAGGAAATTATTTCTTATCACTGTTATTTGGGCTTATTTCCATATTTGGGCTTCGTGCCAACTATTGGAACCCTTCGGGGATTATTTTCACCGTTTTCTCACTATTTTGACTTATTACTTGAACTCAGTCATATTATTTCTCTACTATTTTATAGCTCAACCGTTTTTACTCAAACTGAGTCTTAAATGATATTTTCAAATGATAATTTTGGCTGAGGACTACTATTTTACTAATGCCCAAGGGGCTTGTGATGATATTCTGACTAAGTGTGGCCGAGGGCCAAATGTGAGGCTGAGGGCCTGGATGTGAGAAACAGATATATTGATCGGACTGCACACCGCAATAGTATATATATAGATCGAACTGCATGCCATAGTAGTATATGTATGGATCGGACTGCACGCCGCAATAGTATATTATATGGATCGGATTGCACACTGCAGTATGTATATATACTGTTTAGGCTTTCAGGCCTTATTGATAGCGCTTGAGTTGTAGGAGCCCCTTCAGAGTCTGCATACCCACAGTGAGCACGGGTATCCATATGGATCGGACTGCATGCCACAACAATATGTGGATTAGGCTGCACGCCGCAACGGTTATTATGTGACACTATTTTTGAGAGTGACCTGAGAAAGAGAGCCCGAGGGGCCGAGAGTGTAGATGAGAGTGAGCCCGAGGGGCTGGTGCAGTTTCAGATATTGCCCGAGCGGCGAGCTTTATGTTCTCATTTTGTATACTTCTCGCTTTTTTTCTATTATACTGTGGTATTTGTTCCCGAGGGCGAATTTTTTGTGCTAGTCAGCACTAACTATTTGAAACAGTTATCGTTATTATTGAAAAAAGACCATTTTCAAAAGAGATTTGAACTGAGCCGAAACATTTCTAAATATTTCATTGATTTCACTATTTTTTCTCAGAAATTGTACCCGGTTGTTGTATAACATGTTGGTTGCCTTATGTGATTTCTTGCCGCTCAGTTATTATTTACTCTTATTACTCATCGAGTTGGAGTACTCACTTTACTCCCTGCACCTTGCGTGAAGTTGCAGGTATTGCTCATCTAGTGGCGGGTTATTAGCGGATTGAAGGTAATACTGTTGTTGCTGAGCAAGGTGATCTCCAGCGTTCGCGGCATCATATGTTATCTTTAAAATTCCAATATCTATTCTTGTATATATTTTGCCATGTAGTTGTGTTCAGGTTTCTTAGATGCTCGTGACTTGTGACACCTCGGTGGGGTTATGTGGGATGGTAAATACTGATTATTATTGCCGTTAAGTTGTATTATTCTATTCACTTATATTTAGTAACTATTAAAGAAATAGTTTCGGTTAGTTGGCTGGCCTTGTCTTCTCGAGAGGCGCCATCACGACCGAGTTTGTTAATTGAGTCGTGACAAGTAATCACGTAGGCATGAAAAAATAAACTAAAATTTGAGAAATTTTTTATGCACAAATATGCCAAACGCTCCAATCATTAGTCAGCCAGCATATCAAACATAGAATTTCACTTTCTTACAAAATAATTATTCATCAGACAATATCAATTATACCTTGTGAGACCTAGTCAATAAAATCTTACACCTCTATTATTGAATTTAATACAATAACACGTCTATTTACTTTAAGCCAATGTGTAAACCTATTATATCACCAGTATTTAATCATGGAGACCATGGGGAGTCAACCCCACCATCATTGAATTAAAAACAAATTAAAACTATTAAGAAAGAATTTCCATAAAATGGAACAACGCCCAAAATACAGTTCAAACAACATCAAAACATTGAAATATTCCCTGATTAACTGCTATATCAGTGAATTTTTTTTACCACACCATTTTCGATGGACCAACCAAATTTCAGCTCAATCGAAGTCTCTCAAGTTCGCTGACCTCTGAAAATACTAGCAATTCAGTCAAAATCAGGTTTTGTGTTACTCTAGGGTTTATAAAAAATAATTCTAGATCACCCCAATCAAATATCAATGAAAAAAGATATTTCATGATTATAATAATAATTCAAATTTTTTGCACAGTTAATTCACAAAACAACAATGCAGTTTTTCAAAAAACCACATATATTGTTATTCAAAAACGCACATAAACACATATTCTTGTTTCATAAAAAACTTAGTTATCTAATTAGATGTGGGTGGGCTCTGATACCAATTGATTGACTATAATAAGCAACAGATGCAATCCAATATCAAAATGACATATAATCTAGATAACTAGTATAAACGAAATTTCATGGATTACCTCTTGCAGCGTGAATAAAGCTCCTCTATCACGTGAGTCTCCAATTTCACAGCAACTCAGTGAAATCTCCACCACCCGCACGATCATGGTCCGAACGTTCTACGGTCTTCTACTGTGTTACCCAAACAATATCCAAATATAGCAATTTTGTATGGGCAAATTTCTAGGAAAACTTGGCTGAAAATAACGACCACCATTTTTTTCTTTCTCTAGGTGGAAAAACTTGTCGATTTATAACACAAGTCTTAAGGATTAAATTCCTTTTCCAAAACCTGTTGATTTTCTTTTCCACCAAAAAAGAAAAATGATTTCTTTATTTCCAATTATTTAGGCACAACGCATGGACCATAAAATTTAATTAACAAGGCTTCCAATTATGGAATTAATTTCTAATTTTTGAAACTAATATATTTAGGCACAACGCATGGACCACATAATTTAATTAACAAGACTTCCAATTATGGAATTAATTTCTAATTTTTAAAATTAATATCCACCATAATTAATTATAAATTATTCCACTAAAAATTCGTAATTTCACTCTTTATTCAATTTTGAAATTTATCCATTAAATATTATTTAACTCCTCATGTTAAGATTCAGTTAATCAATTAAATTAAATTACTGATGAATTAATTTATTGATTATTTCCTTTAGACTTTCACTTAACTTATTTCATGTGTCTGAGACAAAATATACCTGCCAGATTTACATATGAAAATTTATAAGCTTTAATAAAGATGTATCATCAATCCTTAAACCGAGACATGGATTTCATCAACTAACTATTACTTCACTAATGTACATTACCAATTTACCAGACATATTGACCCACGAAAGAATCTTGCTTTTTAATAAATTAAAATAATAATAATGTACACAACTAATAATAATTATATCAAGATTAAGACTATAAGTACATTTAATGGCTAGAGATTTTATTTTATCAAGTCATTATGAAATACTTATCTCTATTTGATCTGTTTAATACATATAAAATGTACTAGCACAAGAAGTTGGAATTAAATTATTCCCATAATTCGGATAAATTATATATTTAATTCTCACGACCCAAACCCGGTCGTGATGGTGCCCAACACTAAAGCTAGGGAAGCCAGACCAACAACCATTTCCAAGTAGAAAACCAGTCCAAAAAAAAGATAAATTTTAAGAAGAATATAAGAGTCAATAATTATACTCCAATAGTAATAGAAGAATTAAATACTGAGAAGTGCACATCGAAATAACACTCCCAAAAGATCTGGGATCGCGAGTCTAGAGCCTCTAAGCATAAATTGAATAGTAATAGGAATACTAAATAAAATACACAAGTCTGGAAGTATATCGAAAATAAACTGAAATAACGAGAGAAGCTAGGTCCTGCGAATGCCAGCAGCTACATCAGCAACTCGAATATACTCTGAATAAGCTGGAAAGCTCGTCTAAGCCTCCTATATACCTGAATTTGCACACAAAGATGCAGGGAGTAGGGGTGAGTACTAAGTACTCAGTGAGTAAAAAGTATATAAAATAGCTGAAAGTAGGAAATCCACAGAATACCACAGAGCAAAGCTAAAATTACAGTCCGATACCTACCATGAACTAACGACAACAACAATTCACAACTATCATAGATAATTTACAAATAAGAATGCAATGTAATACACATGACCACTACGGCGCGTAGCCCGATCCATTTAACGTCGACGAAGCTCACTGGGGGTGTGTACAGACTCCGGAGGGGCTCCTTCAGCCCAAGCACAATATTCATATCATCCGCTGCGGCGTGTAGCCCGATCCATACCCAGTCCACAACATGCATATGAGTCATACAACAATTCAATTTATTTATTTCCAGGTTCCAGTTCATTAACAATAAAAAATACTTTAATTTTATTTAATTTTCCAAGAACAGGTGACTTGGAATTTTATAATAGTGATTTCAAGCCAGGACTAAGGTCATTGATTTTACAAATCATGCTATCACATAGATATCTATCCCCTAAGGATACTATAGGTCGGCACAGGCCCCAAACTTGGCTTATAGCCCACATATATACTTATCACACTGTGCGTTTAAACCGCCAATATAATAGTATTCATATTCGGGATGGACCAAGTCTCAATCCCCAGTTATAACCAATCCCGCACCTGCCATGAGGTGCGAGCCACGCCCTAATAGCGTCACAATATGCTAAGCCGGGGTTTCAAACCCTAAGACTACCATATACACTAACTACTCACCTCTAACCGGTCGTGGAATCATCCGCGATACCTTTTCCCTTCGAATTTACCGCCTCGTGCATCGAATCTAGTCAAAACCACAGCAATTACATAAATATAGGTCAAAAAAACATAACCCAATCAAAATTACTTGAAAAAACGCAATAATACACGAAGTAGATAAAACACGAGCCCCGGGACCACTTCTCGAAAAATTCCGAAATTTATACCAATGGATTTCTCATCTCGCCACGAGTCCGTGCATATAAAATTTATCAAAATCGGAGTTCGAATAGCCTTGAAAAACCCAAAAACTCGTTTTCATAATTTAGGACCTAATTCTTCACAAATTCTACCTAATTTCATGAATTTTGGTGTTGATTCTACCTTAAAATCGTGTTTTTGAGTCAAGAAACTTACCTCCAGCGATTACCCGTTGATTTCTCTCTTCAAAGCTCACAAACCATCCCTTGAAAAAGTAAAAGTGGTGTAAAAATAATGGGGTTCGCGTCTGATGTTTATAATTTAATTGTTCTGCCCAATCATTTTGATTTACGCGATCGCATCCCCAAATCACGCGATCGCGGAGAACAAAGTTCTAGGCCCTCGATTTTTACCTCACGCGATCGCAAAGAACCAAACTCCCTCTCTACGTGATCGCACTACTCCTCACGCGATCACACTGAATGATCTGCCAGAACTACGCGATCGCACTACTCCTCACGCGATCGCACTGAATTGATCCGCCAGGCCTACACGATCGCAGGCAGGTCCACATGATCGCAGAGAGGAAACTGTTGCTCTACAATTTTTGCTGTAACTTTTACGTTAAAAACCTCCCGTTGATCATCCGAAATCAGCCCGAGACCCCCGGGACCTCAACCAAATGCACATATATGTCACATCACTTCATTCAAACTTGCTCATAACATAAGAACACCATCATAAACATCAAAATCACCAAATTCTGACGGATTCAAGCCTAACAACAACAACAACCCTGTATATTTGTCACGACCGCAAACCCGGTCGTGATAGCGCCCAGCACACTACTAGGCCAGCCTGACCAATCAATAACAATAACGGAGCTAGGAGCTCGCCTAATCCCATTTAAGCATATCAATTATAAACAACAGTGATTGACATATATCAAACAGGGAACCAAGTCCCAAAACATACCAACTCCCATAAACCGAAGGGTCAAGAGTCATGAGCCTCTAAAGAACATATGTGTAATAATGTTTATAACAAACTCAGTGCGGAAAGGAAAGACAACAAGATAAGAAATGACAGCTAGAAGGGGAGTCAGGTCCTACGGACGCTGCAGCTACCTCGACTATCCCGCACAATGACTCTGAGCGGCTACCAGATCAGGTCTGCTGAGAGGTACCTGGATCTGCACACAAGATGTAGGGAGTAAAATGAGTACTTCCAGACACAGTGGTAATAAACAAGGGTAAGACAACGTATATAAGAAATCCACAGTAAAGCACAATGTAAAGCTATAACCAATACCCTGTAACAATTCAATATCAATAGTAGAGAGAGCCAACAATATCAACAACAAGTATAACAGCTAGCAGGTGTAGCTAAATGCAATGCAATGCATGAAATGACCGCTACGGCGCGTAGCCCGATCCAATTTGGGTACCCGTGCTCACTGTGAGGGTTCAGACTCCGGAGGGGCTCCTACAACCCAAGCACAATATCATGAATATACGCTGCGGCATGCAGCCCGATCCACTACCAGTCAGCTAATATGCAAATGTAGCCTCGCAGGCTCAAAAGTTGTTTTGAAAACTCTTTTATCATTTTTCGATTGAAAACAGTATGTCAAAGTTCCAGAGATTGGAAATATCATGATAACAAAATAGCTACGGACTGGTAGTAAACTAGCATGTCAATATCACAAGACAATGATAACGATCCTCGCGGGATCCAATAAGTGGCTCACAACCCACAAGTATACTCAACCGTCCAAGAAGGAGGTTCAACGGCTCAAGAGTAGCCAATATCACAATATAGTATGCAACCATCCGAGAAGGAGGTTCGACGGCTCAGGAATAGCCAAATATCATAACACAGTACCAACAAGTCGGACTAAGCCATAGTCCCCAATCACAATCGACCCCGCACTCACAAGAGAGTACATGTCTCGCTGCTATACAGCGTCACAAAGTGGTATACCGGGGTTTCGAACCCGCTGGTCATCACCCACATCTATTACTCACCTCAATACAGCGCGAAGACTACTCTACGATGCCTTTGCCACGAGAATCAAGCTCCGCACGCATAGAATCTGATCAAATACAGTAAATACACATCAAATTAGACCAATGGAACGATACCTAGTCAAAACAACTCAATTTACACCGAAATTCATAAAGTTGCCAAATCCCGAATTTCGTTACGCTTCTCGAAAAATTACAAAAGTCACATATTCAGAATCCTCATCACAATACGAGTCTAGGCATATACAATTTACCAAAATCGGACACCATTTGCCCACTCAAATTAGTGTTTTCTTTAATTTTAGGCCTAGGGCTCAAACCCACCTTTAATCTTCCATTTACAGAGAATTAACCAAGGATTTCATGATAAAATGATGTAATTAAGCCACAAAACTTACCTCGGATGAAACTCGATGAATTCCCAGCAATCTCCCGTCAATACCTTCTCTTAGAACTCAAAAATTGTGTTTTGGGGTGTTAAACCCGCGACTGGTTGTGTTCTGGTTTTTAATTCACTGCCAGCCCAGTTCCTTCATCGCGTTCGCGATGCTCCTCACGCGAACTCGATGCCTTAGTCCTTTTCTTCATTGCGAACGCAACGTGAAGTCACGCGTCTGCGAAGGCCAACTCCCCAATCTCCGGATTTTTACTCTACGCGAACGCGACCCAAGCCATCGCGAACGCGATGCTTTCCTTCTTTCTCTTACGCGAACGCGGTGCCTCCCCTCACGAACGCGATGAACAAGATGTCCCAGCCTACGCGAACACGGGCCTTGCCCTCGTGAATGCGAAGGCTTAAATTGTGCCCAGTGATCTGCAATTTTACAGCAGACTTCCAAGTTCCAAGAATGCCGGATGATGGTCTGGATTCACCCGAGGCCCCCGGGACCCCAACGAATACCACCAACATACTTCAAAACACGATACGAACTTGTTCCAAGCATAAAAACACCATCCTAAAAATCAAAATCACCAATTACACACGGATTCAAGCCTAAGTTTCTTCAAAACTTCCTAAACTAACATTCGATCAAATATCCGACCAAACGACGTCCGAATGACCTGAAAATTTGCGGACATATCCAAAATCACATAACGAAGCTACAGGAATTGTCGGAATTCCATTCCGACTCCCGAATCAAAATCTCACCTACCGTTCGGTTTTCGCCAAAATTCAACCTTAGCCAATTCAAGCCTATTTCTACACCGGACCTCCAAATTCAATTTCGATTGCTCCCCTACGTCAAAAATCACCTCCCGGAACTAACCGAATCATCAGAATCTGATTTCGAGCCCTCTAACTAAATAGTCAACTCCGGGTTGACTTTTCATATTCAAGTTTCCTCAAAAAGGCTATATGCCTCATTTTCAATCCAATTCACTCCTAACTCACCCGGTAGACTCTAACACTGATATAAAAGCATAAAACATGTAATTACAACATAATGGGGTGGTAATTCCCGTGACGACGGGCCGGGTCGTCACATTCTCCCCCTCTTAAGCAAACGCTCGTCCTCGAGCAGGTCAAGAAACATACCTGAAGTCTCAAACAAGTGAGGATATCTGCTCCGCATCTCCCGCTCGATCTCCCAAGTGGCCTCCTCCACGGGTCGACCTCTCCACTTAACCTTAACTGATTTAATCTCCTTGGACCTCAATTTTCTCACCTGATGACCCAAAATAGCAATATGCTCCACATCATAGGATAGATCACCATCAAGCTGAATGGTACTGAAGTCTAATACATGAGACGGATCCCCGATGTGTTTCCGGAGCATAGACACATGGAATACCGGATGAACGCTGGATAACCTGGGCGGCAAGACCAACTCATATGCCACCTCTCCAACTCTCCTAAGTATCTCAAAAGGACCAATGTACCTGGGACTCAACTTCCCCTTCTTCCCGAACCTCATGACACCCTTCATAGGTGAAACCTTCAACAATACTCTGTCACCAACCATGAAAGACAACTCTCGAACTCTACGGTCCGCATAACTCTTCTGGCGAGACTGTGCTGTGCGAAGCCTCTCCTGGATCAACTTCGATCTATCCAGAGCATCCTGAACTAACTCAGTCCCTATCAATCTATCCTCACCAGGCTCAAACCATCCCACGGGGGATCTACATCGTCTGCCATACAATGCCTCGTACGGGGCCATCTGAATACTCGACTGATAATTGTTGTTGTAGGAAAACTCACCAAGTGGTAATAACTCATCCCACGAACCACCAAAGTCAATCACACATGCTCGCAACATATCCTCTAGGATCTGAATAGTGCGCTCAGACTGCCCGTCTGTCTGGGGGTGAAATGCTGTGCTCAACTCAACCCGCGTACCCATCTCTCACTGAAATGCTCTCCAAAACTGAGAAGTGAACTGAGTGCCCCTGTCGGATATGATAGACACTAGGAACCCATGCAACCGGACAATCTCCCTAATAAAGATCACTGCCAACCGCTCCGATGAGTAAGTAGTACACACGGGAATGAAGTGAGATGACTTGGTCAGCCTATCCACAATCACCCAAACAGAATCAAACTTCCTCGCTGTCCGAGGGAGTCCAGTAACAAAGTCCATAGTGATCCTCTCCTATTTCCACTCAGGAATATCAATGCGCTGAAATACGCCACCAGGCCTCTGATGCTCGTACTTAACCTGCTGACAGTTGAGGCACCGTGCTACATGTCTGACAATGTCCATCTTCATCTTTCTCCTCCAATAGTGCTATTTCAAATCTTGATACATCTTCGCGGCTCCAGGATGGATAGAATACCGCGAGCTATGGGCCTCCTTCAGAATCAACTCGCGAAGGCCATCAACATTGGGCACACATATTCGGCCCTGCATCCTCAATACACCATCACTATCAATGGTGACATCTCTAGCATCATCATGCTGAACTCTGTCCCTAAGGACAGCCAAATGTGGATCATCAAACCGGCGCTCACGAATACGATCAGATAGAGATGACCGAGAGGCAACACAAGCCAACACCCTGCTGGGCTCCGAAATATCTAACCTCACTAGCCGATTGGCTAGCACCTGAACATCATAAGAAAATGATCTCTCCTCAGCTGGAATATATGCCAAGCTCCCCATACTGACCGCCTTCCGGCTCAAAGCATCGGCCACCATATTGGCCTTCCCCGGATGATATAAAATAGTAATGTCATAATCCTTAAGCAACTCAAGCCATCTCCGTTGTCTCAAATTAAGATCTTTCTGTTTAAACAAGTGCTGAAGACAACGATGGTTGGTATACACCTCACAAGACACGCCGTACAAGTAATGCCTCCAAATCTTCTATGCATGAACAATGGCAGCGAGCTCCAAATCATGAACATGATAGTTCTTCTCATGTGGCTTCAACTGCCGAGAAGCATAAGCAATCACCTTACCTTCCTGCATCAACACACAACCTATCCCCACTCTCGAGGCATCACAATAAACGGTATATGAACCTGAAGCTGATGGCAATACTAACACCGGAGCTGTGGTCAAAGCTGTCTTGAGCTTCTGAAAGCTCTCCTCGCACTCATCCGACCACACGAATGGTGCACCCTTCTGGGTCAATTTAGTCAATGAAGAAGCAATGGATGAAAATCCCTGAACGAACCGGCAATAATATCCCGCCAAGCCAAGAAAAATCCTGATCTCTGTAGCTGTGGACGGTCTAGGCCAACTCTGCACCGCCTCTATCTTCTTCGGATCAACCTCAATACCATCACGAGACACCACATGTCCCAGAAATGCTACTGACTCGAGCCAAAACTGGCACTTGGAGAATTTAGCATATAGCTTCTCCTCCCTCAATCTCTGCAACACAATACTCAAATGCTGGGCATGCTCCTCCTAACTACGGGAGTACACTAGAATGTCATCAATGAACACAATCACAAACGAATCCAAATAGGGTCTGAACACACTGTTCATCAGATGCATAAATGTTGCTGGGGCGTTGGTCAGCCCAAAAGACATCACAAGAAACTCATAGTGACCATATCGAGTCCTGAATATAGTCTTCATAATATCCGAGTCCCTGATCTTTAGCTGATGATAGCCTGAATGAAGATCAATCTTAGAAAACACCCTCGCACCTTGTAACTGATCAAACAAATCATCTATGCGCGGTAGAGGGTACTTGTTCTTCACTGTCACTTTGTCCTATTGCCTATAATCAATACACATTCGCATGGAACCATCTTTTTTTTAACAAATAACACCGGCGCACCCCACGGGGATACACTAGGGCAGATGAAACCCTTATCCAGAAGCTCCTAAAGCTGCTCTTTCCGTTTTTCAACTCAGCTGGTGCCATCCGATAAGGAGGAACGGATATGGGCTGAGTGCCCGGCACCAAGTCAATGCCAAAATCAATATCCCTATCCGGCGGCATGCCCGACAGGTCTGAGGGGAATACATCTTGAAAGTCCCTCACAACAGGTACAGAATCCATGCTAGGAGACTCAGCTCCCACATCTTTCACAAAGGCTAAGTACGATAAATACCCCTTTTCAACCATTTTCTGAGCCTTTAAGAACAAAATGACACGGCTAGGGACAAAGTCAGTCGGACCCTGCCACTCAATCTAGGAAATACCAGGAATGACCAAAGTAACTGTCTTAGCATGACAGTCCAATATAGCATGGTACGGAGACAACCAGTCCATACCCAATATGACATCAAAGTCCACCATCCCCAACAATAACAGATCTGCCTGGGTCTCCAGACCCCCAATAGATATAACACATGATCTGTATACATGATCCACAACAATTGTATCACCCACGGGGGTGGATACATGAACATGTAAATCAAGACTACCACGAGTCGCACCCAAATGATGTGCAAAATAAGAGGACACGTAAGAATATGTGGACCCTGGATCAAATAGAACAGAGGCATCTCTGTGATAGACAAAAATGATACATGTAATCACTGCATTGGAGGCAACTGCATAACGCCTGTCAGGGAGTGTATAGGATCGTGCCTGGCCTCCATCAGATCTCTCCTCGCCTCTGGGGCGACCACGAGAAGACTGACCTCTACCTCTACTAGCCTGAGATGGTGCTGAAGAGGAGGGATGATCTCTCTACTAAGACCTATCCCTACGAAGTCGAGGGCACTGCCTCCTAATGTGGCCAAACTTTCCACACTCAAAACAACTGCCTGACACTAGAGAAGGGGACTGAAGGGAACCCTTCGCCGTAGATGAACCCTGGGCCGAAGAAGTAGGTACTGAACTCTAAGCTGGGAGAGCGCTAAGTAAAGACTGGCCCTGCTGGAAACCTTGACGGCCATGACCAGAAGAAGCTCCACTATACTCTGGGCGGCTTGTCTGAGAATGTCTAGATGAACGACCTCTACCCTGGTGAAACTGCCCTCTAGATGGAGCACCATTGAAGCTACCAGAACTACGAGGCCTTTTGGCCTCCCGCTCCTCCCTCTCTCGGCGACGATCCGCCTCAATGGAGCGTGCCATATCCACAACCTGCTCAAATAATGACGATAGAACTCTCTCTCTGGTCATAAAAATGCGGATGGAGTAGTTGAGGCCATCAATGAACCTCCTGATCCTCTCCCTATCAGTAGGGATCATCCATGTGGCATGTCTAGCGAACTGTGTGAATCTAAGCTCATACTGGGTCACTGACATATTGCCCTGAACCAACCACTCAAACTAGCAACGAAGCTCCTCGCGATGGGACTGAGGTACATACTTCTCTAGGAAGAGAGTAGAAAAGTGTTTCTAGGTGAGAGGTGCTACTTCTGCCGGCCTACGCCTCTCAAACTCCTCCCACCAATGAAATGTGGGACCAGTAAACTGAAAAGTAGTGAATGAAACTCCGTTGGACTCAAGAATACCAGCTATACGTTGCATCCTCTGGCACTTATCTAAGAAACCCTGGGCATCCTCTGTCATGACCCAAACCGATAGGCCGCGACGGGCATCCGGTACCTTACTTAACCGAGTACCAACGTAACATATCTTTCTTATTATACTATTATGAGTAAGTAAGCCAGAAAACCCGCCATGAGATAACAAGAATAAAACATAAGGGAATACTTAATATATGATGACCCAACATGATATACAAACTTATACATATGACAGCTGAAACTACCTGAGCCAAACCAGAACACACTGATAATATCTGAGCAAGAGTCTCCTGAAGACCAGGAATAGCACTAGATATAGTCTTGCCATGAACTGGGGCTGCTGGAGCATCAACCACTGGGAGCTGCTCCTGAACTGGTACAACAGGCGGGTCAGCTGGCACTGCCTCAGCTGCCCTACCTCTAACTCTAGCACGACCTCGCCCACGGCCTCTAACAGGTGGCAATGGAGGTCGTCCACCTCGTCCCGATGCTCGCGTTCTCGCCATCGCGAGAGAATAGAATATAGAAGTTCAGTTCACAGAACAACAAGATCGCACGACAGAGTTCAAGAAAGTGGAGTGTTTCCTAAAGGTTTGCAGCCTCCCGAGGATAAGTACAGGCGTCCCCGTACCGATCCACAAGACTCTACTAAGGCCGGCACACTCGGGTAGACAATCTTAGGATGTCACGACCCCAAACCTAGTCGTGATGGCGCCCAGCACACTGCTAGGCCAGCCTGACCAATCGATAACAATAACGGAGCTAGGAGCTCGCCTTATCCCATTTAAGCATATCAATTATAAACAACAGTGATAGATATATATCAAACAGGGAACCAAGTCTCAAAACATACCAACTCCCATAAACCGAAGGGTCAAGAGTCATGAGCCTCTAAAGAACATATATGTAATAAGGTTTATAACAAACTCAGCGCGAAAAGGAAAGACAACAAGATAAGAAATGACAGCTAGAAGGGGAGTCAGGTCCTGCGGACGCTGCAGCTACCTCGACTATCCCGCACAATGCCTCTGAGCGGCTACCGAATCAGGTCTGCTATGAGGTACCTGGATCTGCACACAAAGGTGCAGGGAGTAAAATGAGTACTGCCAGACTCAGTGGTAATAAACAAGGGTAAGACAGCGTAGATAATAAATCCACAGTAAAGCACAATGTAAAGCTATACCAATACCCTGTAACAGCTCAATATCAACAGTAGAGAGAGCCAACAATATCAATAACAAGTATAACAGCTAGCAGGTGTAGCTAAATGTAATGCAATGCATGGGATGACCGCTACGACGCGTAGCTCGATCCAATTTGGGTACCCGTACTCACTGTGGGGGTTCAGACTCCGGAGGGGCTCCTACAACCCAAGCACAATATTACTACAGCCCAAGCACAATATAATGAATATACGCTGCGGTGCGCAGCCCGATCCACTACCAGTCAGCTAATATGCAAATGCACCCTCGAGGCTCAAAAGTAGTTTTGAAAACTCTTTTATCATTTTCAGTTGAAAACAGTAAATGTCAAGTTCCAGAGGTTGGAAATATCATGATAACAGAAATAGCTACGGACCGGTAGTAAACTAGCATGTCAATATCACAAGACAATGATAACGATCCTCGCGGGATCCAATAACTAGCTCACAGCCCACAAGTATACTCAACCGTCCAAGAAAGAGGTTCAACGGCTCCAATAACTGGCTCACGGCCCACATGTATACTCAACCGCCCAAGGAGGGGGTTCGACGGCTCAAGAATAGCCAATGTCATAACACAGTGCCAACAAGTCGGACTAAGCCATAGTCCCCAATCACAATCGACCCCGCACTCGCATGAGAGTACGTGTCTCGCCGCTATACAGCGTCACAAAGTGGTATACCGGGGTTTCGAACCCGCTGGTCATCACCCACATCTATTACTCACCTCAATACAGCGTGGCGACTACTCCGCGATGCCCTTGCCACGAGAATCAAGCTCCGCACGCGTAGAATCTGATCAAATACAGTAAATACACATCAAATTAGACCAATGGAACGATACCCAGTCAAAACAACTCAATTTACACCGAAATTCACAAAGTTGCCAAAACCCGACTTTCGGTATGCTTTTCGAAAAATTACAAAAGTCACATATTCGGAATCCTCATCTCAATACGAGTCTAGGCATATAAAATTTACCAAAATCGGACTCCATTTGCCCACTCAAATCAGTGTTTTTCTTCAATTTTAGGCCTAGGGCTCAAACCCACCTTTAATATTCTATTTACAGAGAATTAACCAAGGATTTCATGATAAAATGATGTAATTAAGCTACAAAATTTACCTCCACGAAACCCCGATGAATTCCCAGCAATCTCCCGTCAATACCTTCTCTTAGAACTCAAAAATGGTATTTTGGGGTGTTAAACCCGCGACTGGTTCTGTTCTGGTTTTTAATTCACTGCCAGCCCAGTTCCTTCATCGCGTTCGCGATGCTCCTCACGCGAACGCGATGCCTTAGTCCTTTTCTTCATCGCAAACGCGACGTGAAGTCACGCGTTAGCGAAGTCCAACTCCCCAATCTCTGGATTTTTACTCTACGCGAACGCGACCCAAGCCATCGCAAACGCGATGCTTCCCTTCTTTCTCTTACGCGAACGCGGTGCCTCCCCTCGCGAACGCGATGACCAAGATGTCCCAGCTTACGCGAACGCGGGCCTTGCCCTCGCGAATGCGAACGCGAAGGCTTAAATTGTGCCCAGTGATCTGCAAATTTACAGCAGACTTCCAAGTTCCAAGAATGCCGGATGATGGTCCGGATTCACCCCGAGGCCCCCGGGACCCTAACGAAAACCACCAACATACTCCAAAATACGATACGATCTTGTTCCAAGCATAAAAACACCATCCTAAACATCAAAATCACCAATTACACACGGATTCAAGCTTAAGTTTCTCCAAAACTTCCGAAACTAACATTCGATCAAAAACCCGACCAAACGACGTCCGAATGACCTGAAAATTTGCGAACATATCCAAAATCACATAATGAAGCTACAGGAATTGTCGAAATTCCATTCCGACCCCCGGATCAAAATCTCACCTACCGTTCGGTTTTTGCCAAAATTCAACCTTAGCCAATTCAATCCTATTTCTAAATCGGACCTCCAAATTCAATTCCGATTGCTCCCTTAAGTCACAAATCACCTCCCGGAACTAATCGAATCATCAGAATCCGATTCCGAGCCCTCTAACTAAATAGTCAACTTCGGGTTGACTTTCCATATTCAAGTTTCCTTCAAAAAGGCTATATGCCTCCTTTTCAATGCAATTCACTCTAACTCACCCGATAGACTCTAACACTGATATAAAAGCATAAAATATGTAATTACAACATAACGGGGTGGTAATTCCCATGACGACGGGCCGGGTCGTCACAATATTCCCATATGGTGGGGTCTGGGGAGGGTAATATGTAGACAGGCCTTACCTCTACCTGAGAGGGCAGAGAGGCTGTTTCCAATCGACCCTCGGCGCAGGGAAAAGAAAGGCAAACAAAAACAATAATAAAAACAAAAACAAAAACCGCATTAGTTACTCCAACATACATCGCATAAAAATTATCTAAACATAAGAAACATATGTACCATAAATAAGCAGGCATGCAATGATATTAAAATAGCAACTACCAGATATGACTACCATAAGAGAACACACACTAATCATCTATGTGCGGCCTTACCACGCCTCACCCTCTCCGGGAAAGGAGTACGAAAAATCTAGAAGCCCCTATCCTACAACCCTGATACTAGACCTCCAGACTTTCCTATCAAGGGTCATGTCCTCGAAAATCCGCATCCTGGCCATGTCCTGTCTAATTACCTCTCCCCAGTATCTTTTAGGCCTCCCTCTGCCTCGCCTCACACCGACCACCGCTAGCCGCTCACAACTCCTCACCGGGGCATCGGGGCTTCTCCTCCGCACATGCCCGAACCACCGAAGCCTCGCCTCTCGCATCTTCTCATCCACTGGGGCCACCCCCACCTTCTCCCGAATAACTTCGTTCCTAATCTTATCTAACTTGGTGAGCCCGCACATCCACCTAAGCATCCTCATCTCCGCAACCATCATCCTCTGAACATGAGATTTCTTCACCGGCCAACACTCCGTCCCATACAGCATGGCAGGTCTAACCACAACTCTCTAATAAACTTCCCCTTGAGTTTCCGTGGCACTTTCTTATCACACAAGACTCCTGATGCAAGCATCCACTTCGACCACCCCGCCGCTATACGGTAAGTGACATCCCCATCTATCTCCCGTCCCCCTGGATTACCGATCCAAGGTATCTGAAACTATCCTTCTTGGCTATGGCCTGAGATCCAAAACCCGACCTAAACACCTCTGAATGGCCTGAAATTTGCACGCATATCCAAAATCACCTAATGGAGCTACTGCAACTCTCAGAATTTCATTCCGAGCCCTGGATCAAAATCTCACCTACCGTCCGGAATTCGCCAAAATTCAACCTTAGCCAATTCAAGCCTAAAAATCTACACCGAACCTCCGAATTCGATTCCGATTGCTCTCCTAAGTCATAAATCATCCCCCAAAATTAGTCGAATCATCAGAAATCCATTCCGAGCTTTCTAACTCATCGGTCAACATTGGGTTGACTTTTCCAAACTAGTCTTTCAATAAAGAGGGTTATTGCCTCATTTCTAACCGGATTCTATCTGATTTGCTTCTAACTCTCCAAACACATATAAATGAACATATTAAGGTATAAAATGAAGAAAACGGGGCGGTAACTCCCATAACGACGGGCCGGGTCGTTACACTAATCTTGTGCTACAATCAACCATGATGGGTTGTCCAATTTTATCATTAGATTGTGAACTCAAACTTTATACTTATAAGAACTAATGATTTAATCTTTCGCGTATAAGCTAAACTCCATACACTAAATCATATACTATATAAGCAATGGATACATACTAATATATGATCTATTTAAAACTTTATTAAAATTTAATAACTATTTATTCCTTAATAAATAATATATCTAAACCAAACTCATGATTAATAATATATATCCGAACATAACTAACAGGAATATTTGAGAAAAGTTACTTGCCCGTTTTCAATATAAAAATAAAATAGGGTTGTTACTTTTGTTTGATTTTCAATAGGTTGGCAGTTGGAATAACTCAATAAGTTAGTTTGTTTTCCTTTCGTACAACTAAGACTTCGTTTGATGTTAAAAAGGCTGCAGGTAGTCGGCTCCCGAGAAAATTATAGTAATATAAAATAAAGAAAAGAAAATTATTTTATTGTGTGCGTTTGTGTGAAATAAAGGAAAATCTAGATTATAGAGAAATTATTTTATGAGGAAAAAACTTTCTCATGAACCATAAGGCGAAAAGCAATACGAATTGTTATGATGTTATGATAGCATATCAAATAAAATATAAAATCTTTTTTTCCTATTGATATCATATATGAAACTTTATTATAAAAAATATGCAAAGTATCTAAATTATCAGCATGGTCCATATTTTTTCTATAATTTCTGTACCATTTATTTAATACACGATTAATTGAGCAGAATCTTTCATAATTAACGCGCTAAAAATAAGGAGAGAATCTTGGAATTAATTGATTCTAAATTAATGCTCTAAAAATAAGGAGAAAATCTTGAGATTTATTGATTCTACATTAAAATTAATTTTTAAAAGGGAAAGAAAATTTCAAATCTGCGTATTTCTCTCTAGGACTACAATTTAAATCTCCAAAAAAAAAAAAGAACGAATAACTCCTAAAAATAAGAACGGATTCAACTACTAAGAGTTTTGAGGAGCTGAATTCAAATTGTAGAATTCAAATTTTCGAGAATCAACAACGCAAAGTTAATAAAATTATGTTCTTCGTTGTTTCTTCTCTCAAATTGTCGATCATACATATATGTTCTTCATCTTTTTTTCTCTCGATGTAGAAATCCAAAAAAACATCAACAACAACAAGAAATCATGTCCAAAATCACAATCATGCTATAATTTAATGGGAATTGAGATAATTATGGCAGATTTAGAGATTTTGAAGTTGATGCCACTGTGGTGGATGAGAATGCAAGCTACAGTATCGTGATTTCTATAATTGCGGAACAAGTATCAATTGATACTACAGAAAAAATTGTAGAAATCTAATACATTGTGAAATCAAATAGTAGATTGTAGATAATTTGTAGATAAATTATAGCTAATTTGTAGATTGTAGATATAATTATAGATATGTTGTAGATAAATTATAGATAAACTATTTTATGATTGTAAATATTTTTATTGTTCTTTGTTATGTAATTCTAGGTGAGGGCTTCAACAGATCATATCCATAATGTGATAGATGGTGTGAAGCGGTACATGAATCCTACATTATAACTATTATTAACTACAAAAACTCTAAAATTATGTATAAAATAAGTTATACAATTCAAATAAATTTACCTACAGTTTACCTACGGTAAATGTAGAAATTACCTACAGTTTAAGCACCTAATATAAGAATAATTACAATTTACCTACAGTTACGTACATGGCAAAACATGAAACACATCATCCACAATTATGTCTACATTATATCTATATTTTAGACTATAATTAATCTGGAAATATTCTACATAAACTACAAACTAACTACAATTACACCACAAACAGTAAATCTTGGTGAGGGCTTCAACAGATCATATCCATTACACCAAATCCATAATAACACTACAATTACACCATAATTACACTGCAATTACACTACTATTATACTACAAATAGTAAATCTAGGCTAGGGCTTCAAACGTTAGTATTTCTAAGTCGTTTGGAGAAGTTGTCGGAAACTTTTCATATTAGTCTTTTTGCTAATAAATTTCTCATTTTTGACTTTTCCAGAAGAGGGAATTTTTCTTGGTTACAGAAGAGGGAAGATGGTAAAAAGAATGTGGGGTATGGTTAAAAATGTGGATGAGGGGGTGAGGGGTAAGGAGAGAGAAACGTGGGATATATGGATACATGTAATTAAGGAGTAAAAATAACTCATTAATTAAACCCTTAATTAAGTATGGTATTGTAACAACCCGGCATGTCATTTTTGAAATTTACGCCCCGATCCCCAATTTAACTGTTTCCCCTAAGTTCATTTCTGCTATTGTGTTTTACCGGGAGAGTCGGTTCTGAAATTCGGGGCGTTTTGGGACACTTAGTCCCTAAATGGGAGCTTTAAAGTTGGAAAATGGTCCGTAGTTGGAACAGTGTTAAGACGACATCGGAACAGAAATTCGATGGTTCCATTAGGTCCGTTAGGTGATTTCGGGGTTGGGAGCGCGTCCGGAATGTATTTTGGAGCTCTGTAGCTCAATTAGGCTTGAAATGCCGAAGTTGGAAATTTTGGCGAATCCGAACGATAGGTGAGATTTTGATCCGGAGGTCGGAATGGGATTCCGACAATTTCTGTAGCTTTGTTATGTGATTTTGGATATGTCTGCAAATTTTCAGGTCATTCGGACGTCGTTTGGTCGGGTTTTTGATTAAATGTTAGTTTCAGAAGTTTTGAAGAAACTTAGGCTTGAATCCGTGTGTAATTGGTGATTTTGATATTTAGGATGGTGTTTTTTTGACTGGAACAAGTTCGTATCATATTTAAGAGTATGTTGGTGGTTTTCGTTGGGGTCCCGGGAGCCTCGGGATGAATTCGGGGGTCCAAACGGACCATCTTGTGCCAAAGGCACTGCTGTTTCTGCAGCAATAATTGCAGAGCAATTTTTCTCTCCGCGATCGCGGAGATGGCCATGCGATCGCGTAAGGTGTGGTGGTAATGCATCGCGATCGCGATGCCTAGGATGCGATCGTGTAATGGAAAAACCCTGAGCTCTGCGATCGCGAGGTGAGGCGTGCGATCGCGTAAGTCTGGAAGTTGAAGCATCGTGATCGCGTGAGGTAGTATGCGATCGCGTAGGGTAGTTTGGGGAGCCAGCCGAGTGTGTTCTTCGCGATCGTGTTTGTGTCATTGCGATCGCATAGGGTCGCTATGTTGTTCACTGCGACCGCGTCCAGGCCCACGCGATTGCGTAGAGAAAAAATAGGCCGTCCAGGATTTGTGCATCGCGATCGCAAGCCTAGTGCTGCGATTAATTGGCCTGGCAGTGACTTTAAGTCCAGAAACATTTCAGACGCGGCCTAATACACAAAAACTGCCATTGTTGAGCTCCAAGAGAGGATTTTGAAGGGGAAACGCTGGGATATCATCGGGAAATCATCGGGGGTAAGTTTCTTGACCTTAATTCGTTAGTTTATCATGAAATCCGTGATTATTTCACTGAAAATGGAAGATTAAAGGTGGGTTTGAGCCCTAGGCCTAAATTTTAGAAAAACTTTGATTTGAATGGGCAACCGGAGTCCGATTTCGATAAATGTTATATGCACGGACTTGTATTGAGATAAGGAACCCGAATATATAACTTTCGTGATTTTTTGATAAGCGTACCGAAAGTCGGGTTTTGGCAACTTGTGGGTTTTGGTGTATTTTGAGTTGTTTTGATTGGGTAATGCCCAATTGGCCTATATTGATGTGACTCTATTGATTTTTATCAGATATTATACCTGTGGAGACCGACGTTCGTGGAAAGAGAGTTGTTTCTTAGAGGTTTTGTACCGGAGTTGAGGTAAGTGGCTTGTCTAACCTCGTGTGGGGGAAACTTTCACCCCTAGGATATTATGTGATAGTTTAAATGCTTTGTACGCGAGGTGACGGGCATGTACATGCACTGGTTGTTGCACACATACTTTACTTGAATCGTCCGATTAGTGATATTCCTGCTCTTAGCCGATTAAATCGTTACTTTACCCGTTATTAGTTAGAAAAGCAGGATTAGCTAGGATTCAACATGTCTAATAGCCTAGTTGACTTACTTGGACTTCTTGATAAATTGTTGGCTCTAGTTTCAGAGAGGTTGTAGTTAAACATATTATACTCTCTCTGTGTGTTCTCTTTATTTAATGTGTTGGTGGACTGTGGGTTCAATTCCCGGAGATCCCAGGGCTATGGGTTCGATTCCCAGAGACCCGGAGTGATATTATTTGTGGATTGCGGGTTCGATTCCCGGAGATCCTGAGTTATTGAGATATGGACTGCGGTTTCGATTCCCGGAGGTCCTGAGTTATTGACATATGGATTGCGGGTTCGATTCCCGGAGATCCTGATGTTATTGAGATATGGACTGCGGGTCCGATTCCCGGAGATCATGATGTTATTGAGATATGGATTGCGGGTTTGATTCCCAGAGATCCTGATGTTATTGAGATATGGACTGCGGGTTCGATTCCGGAGATCCTGAGTTATTGAGATATGGACTGCGGGTTCGATTCCCGGAGATCCTGAGTTATTGAGATATGGATCGCGGGTTCGATTCCGGAGATCTTAAGTTATTGATATATTATTGAGATATGGACTGCGGGATCCTGAGTTATTGAGATATGGACTGCGGGTTCAATTACCGGAGATCCTGAGCTAGTGATATATTATTAAGATGTGGACTGCAGGTTCGATTCCCGGAGATCCTGAGATTTATTGAGACATGGGCTGCGGGTTCGATTCCCGGAGACCCAGGGGTACTGTGATGGGACTGTGGGTTCAATTCTCACAGGTCCTGGACTTGTTAATTGAGTTTGTTAGTTGTTGTTAGCTTAATTGTAGACGGTTGTAGTAATCATTTTATTGTTGTTGTTTCGGAATTATTATCATTTAAACTGCTTATTATTGTTATTATCATTTTGTAATTGTTTTCACTCAGTAGGGCCCTGACCTTCCTCGTCACTACTCCATCGGGGTTAGGCTTGGCACTTACTGAGTACCGCTGTGGTGTACTCACGCTACTCTTCTGCACAGTTTTGTTTGTGCAGATCCAGGTACATCAGGACAGGCTCATACTAGGTGATTCCGCAGCTTTTTGGGAGACCTCGAGGTATGATCTGCTACGTCCGCGGATCCGGAGGCTTTCCTTCTATTCTGATAGTAGTTTCAGACATTTTCCTTCATTTCGTTGTTAGATACTCTTTACACATAGAGCCACAGTTGTATATTCTCTTTAGTCTGTGTTACCCGTGGGATTCCGGGTCTTGGTGGTGTTACATACAGTGTGTTCTTGATGGGTGTATGTGCCAAGCGGTACGGATTACACTTCATTTATATTATTCCGCTATTATCTTATCTTTAATGTTCATAACTTGTATATTCCGCAACATGTTAGGCTTACCTAGTCGTGGGGACTGGGTGTCATCACGACATGTTCACGATTGGTGAACTAGGGTCGTGACAAGTTGGTATCAGAGCTCTAGGTTCGTAGGAGTCACGGGACACGGACCGGTTACTTAGATTCTCGTTGATCGATACGGAGACGTCTATATTTATCTACGAGGGGCTATGTAACTGTTTAGGAAACTCTTCAATTCTTTGAATTCCTTATCGTGCGCCATTTATTCAGCTGGAGCCTATATCATATGTTCTTTTGCATCCACTCGTGTATTGAAATTGCACACTCGGTATCAAGTATACGCCGATGGTTCGTAACGCTGCTGAGGGATTTTAAGGAGTCAAGAATTTACTCAACCATTGTTACCGCGTGTCATCCATATCGATAATGCAAGAGAATTGAGAGATCTTCAATTGTGCATATGGGAGTGCACTAGGTTCTTACCTTCGGTTGATAAGTACGGTCTTGAGAAGGTTTACTTAACTACCTAATCATCACAGTAATGTTAGAACCACAAGGTGGATGTAGAGTTAAAGGTAGTTGGTGGTAATAAAGACTATATGGTTCATATGAGATATCTATTTAGCGAAGGATTCAGCCAGCAGAGATACTGGGGGAAATGAGTTTAACTGTCTTAAGAAGGACATGTACCAAACGAATGTCTTGGACTGTCTTATGATGAAGACGTACAAATGATAAAGGCTAGTATCATGGATTAGCAAGATGTATCTTATGGCTTCGTGCCAAGTGAAAGGATTTCACTATCAACGATCAGATTATGGGTCATGTGTCATATCAGATTTGTCCTGTGATGTATTTAGGTGCTATTAAAAAAAAGGTTCTTGAAAACTTGCGGATGGGCAAGAGTTGAGGCTCGTATGGTCTGATGTTGGGACTTTGGATGTTCTTGTGTCCCTAATAAACTCTACATTTTATTATCAGTAGGGAAATATTCGACAAAGGCTACATGGTGCTTCGTAGGTGTGTATGAATCATAGTATGTTTTAAGATATCGTTGGTAGAGAACGCTCGGTGCATGGAGCGAGAAGATATTTGGTTGTATTGGGATGAGGTCATAACCCATGGTGTTAGAGTACTAATAGAGCACAGGTGGTTATATTTGTTGGATCAAGTGAGTTGCAGTTGAATAATAGTAAATGACTTGCGTGAATGGTTCTAATGTGTTCGAGAGTCGTGTAATAGTGGCTTTGGGCTAAGTGGGAGAGTCCTACCGCTTAAGATTGGGTCGCATGGCTAATTACCTGTGTGAATTCTGGATACTAGCGTATTATTGTGTTATTGCAGCCACGGAAAAAGGGCCATGAGTGGTAATTTCAGTATATGAATTGTTGAATGCATGTTATGGTTAGCCTTACTGGCTCGTGTTCAAACTTGAGGAAAGACTCGTGATTTATGCCTCATATAGGTGCAGGCTTCGCGGGAAGTGGTTCCGTTGGGGGCTTTATCGAGAGTGTATTCATATGTTACAAAGTTCAGTAGATTTGGTTGCATACTGGGGCAAGTCAGGGCTGGATGGCTCTCAATAGCGGTCCTAGTGAATTCAAGAGGTAAAGTGTGGTGCCTGATAATTCTGAGTCTATAAGTACAGTTGAGGCTCAAGCTTTTGAAGCAACTTATGAAGAAAGGCACAAAACGATCTATAATGTTTTGACTTGTGGTATAGTATTTGAGAGACATGAAATGGTCGTCGTTCTTGAGATAGCATGGCCTCATGATTTAAGGTCACTCGGGGTAAGTGCGGTTGGAATAAGTTAGGTATTGAATGAAGATATTAACATTTCTAAGGCAATCAAGGATAACCTGGAAGGAAGTAGATTGATCGGCCATAGTTGAGTTGGCGTATTAGTGTCAATGATCGGTTCATGCAACGTGATCGAATTATGCATGTGATTTGTGGCAGTGCATTTGAGACTTGTCGGCCGCAGTGATTGATGTAATTCCGAAGTGTTCTTCTGTTAAGGGCCTGTTATGAGTAGGCAGATCTCGAGAAGGGTTATGGTGGCTTGGACCACTACTTAGAGATTGGCATATTCGATGGTTATGAGAATTCGCCGTATGTTGTTATAGTTCTCCTGCAGTGAGCTAAATGGAAAGTCTTATGTGATGAAGTATTAGCCTATCGTCAGTTCTAGAGCTATGATGGAAATTGTGTCTATCGTATATCGGCACGTGAGGTGCAGTGAGTAGTATGAAATTTGAAGTAAGGACCAAGGTCACAGTTTGGTCAATGAATGTGATATAAAGAGCTCGGATGAGCAGGAAAGGAGTTTTAGTGTTTTGAGTAAGATGGGTATTAACATCAGTATCATTTGAGATCGGTGTTTTGTGAGAAAGGCTTTGCATCTCGGTTAGGGACTCCTGATCGCTTTTCAGTGTTAGTGCAGCCGGTAGGTTGAATGTGCATGCCCATTTAATTATTCGGAAGATGGTGGGAGCTTGTCCCACAAGAAGATTGTATAGGTGTGACATGTAGTCACTTGATTGGTTAGAAATTTTAACCAAGTATGAATATTTTGGTGATATCATCCATTTGAGAATTTATGCCTGGAGGGCACTCTGCTTATTGGGTTATAGACCTGTGAAATATTATTGACTTAGCTTGGCACGACCAGGATAGACTTAAGGTCGGTGGATAGATTTAAATGTGGAAGTGAGCCTTGCGTCAGGCCGATTATGTTTCTTCCAGCAATGCGCCCTTTATGGAGGGATAGTCGCGGTCTTATTTCGCGGTTAGTTAATTCATGTAAAGATATATTGTGCCGTATGAGTGTGAGATGGCTTGGTAAGTTCCTTATGTGTTGAGGTTCCGCTCAGCGGTGATGTTATATGAGCATGATGGCTCTTGAGACTCAGATCTTATATCGCACCTCAGTTGTGCTTGAGTTTGTAGCCTATAGCGCTATATGTTTCATTGTGTCTTATATCATGCACCTTAGTGTGCTTATGATCGATATTCAGTATTTTGATGTGACGAGCTATTCAGCTCGACATATGACTCCTTGTGTGAGTTTTATATTGTTGGGATCGGGTGGTACGCCGCCATGGTTATATTGTTGGGACTGGGTGGCACACCGCCATGGTTATATTGTTGGGACCGGGTGGCACGCCGCCATGGGTATATTGTTGGGATCGGGTTGCACACTGCAACAGTGTGATGTTTATTTTAGTGTCTATAATTGCTTTTATGTGTTCTATTTCCTATTTTCTAAGGAGGTCCATGTTTATGTGAGAGTTGAATAGTTCTCTCTAGTGTTCGCCTTCCTTTGTATCACGTATGAATTAGTGGATTACTAGCACATTGTGTCATCTTGTGGGACTTTTGATTATGTCTGATGTGGCTTATCGCCTGAGCAGTTCGTACTGGGTGAGATGAGATTATGTGATTTGGGATCAATGCATATTGATTATATGAAGTATATTATAGAGGAAAGGATCTTCCTCTGGTTTAGGACAAGGTAATGGATCTTGTCAGGAGTATAGACCCAATGAATTGTTGATTCGGTAGTTGGTTATGTATATCGGCACATCTCTTCCGTCGTGTTAGTATTATAAAAGTTAGAACGAGACCTATGTAGATCATGAGGTGCAATGGGAGCATCTGATTCGTTGAATTTTGGCTGATTTGGTCATAAAATTATTATCGTGGTCCGGTGGATTTTGTGTTGCAAGGTGAGAATCCAGCAAGGTTATGCAATCATGTTTGAGGACGGCGTTTGAGGAATATTGAGTGATCTCTTGATGAAAACAAGCCTAACACAGAAATCCGGATGTTGGAATTAGGCTCTAAGACTTAATTGTTTAAACAAGAGGGAATATCTTCAGATATATCAGGCTAATGTGCTCAGCTGAGTCCGAGATTTATTGGCCGCTTTCTAGATTTTGAGGCGTGTTGGGGAGGTTGCTTATGAGCTAGCCTTACTCCCAGCCTAGCTGGGGTCCATCCCGTATTTGATGCCTCTATGCTCCGAAGATGCCATGGTAACCCATCGCACGTGTTGGATTTCAGTTCAGTCCAGCTGGACAAGGACCTATCCTATGTTGAGGAGCCAGTTGCCATTTTGGACAAGCATATCAGAAAAACTAAGGTCAAAGGACATAGCTTCGGTGAAGGTCCACTGGGGGTCAGCCGATCGAGGAGGCGACTTGGGAAACCCAGCAGGATATGCGCCGTCAGTACCCTCATCTTTTTACAACTCCTGGTATATTTTCTATGCTCATTCGAGGACGAACGAATCTTTTAAGTGTGGGAAGATGTAACGACCCGGCCTGTCATTTTTGAAATTTACGCCCCGATCCCCAATTTAACTATTTCCCCTAAGTTCATTTCTGCTATTGTGTTTTACCGGGAGAGTCGGTTCTGAAATTTGGGGCGTTTTGGGACACTTAGTCCCTAAATGGGAGCTTTAAAGTTAGAAAATGGTCCATAGTTGGAACAGTGTTAAGACGACCTCAGAACGGAAATCCGATGGTTCCATTAGCTCCGTTAGGTGATTTTGGGGTTGGGAGCGCGTCCGAAATGTATTTTGGAGCTCCGTAGCTCAATTAGGCTTGAAATGCCGAAGTTGGAAATTTTGGCGAATCCGAACGATAGGTGAGATTTTGATCCGGGGGTCGGAATGGGATTCCGACAATTTCTGTAACTTCGTTATGTGATTTTGGATATGTCCGCAAATCTTCAGGTCATTCGGACGTCGTTTGGTCGGGTTTTTGATTGAATGTTAGTTTCAGAAGTTTTGAAGAAACTTAGGCTTGAATCCGTGTAATTGGTGATTTTGATGTTTAGGATGGTGTTTTTATGATTGGAACAAGTTCGTATCGTGTTTTGGAGTATGTTGGTGGTTTTCGTTGGGGTCGCGGGAGCCTTGGGATGAATTCGGGGGTCCAAACGGACCATCTTATGCCAAAGGCACTGCTGTTTCTGCAGCAATAATTGAAGAGCAATTTTGCTCTCCGCGATCGCGGAGATGGCCATGCGATCGCGTAAGGTGTGGTGGTAATGCATCGCGATCGCGATGCCTAGGATGCGATCGCGTAATGGAAAAACCCTGAGCTCTGCGATCGCGAGGTGAGGCGTGCGATCGTGTAAGTCTGGAAGTTGAAGCATCGCGATCGCGTGAGGTAGTATGTGATCGCGTATGGTAGTTTTGGGAGCCGGCCGAGTTTGTTCTTCGCGATCGGTTTGTGTCATTGCGATCGCGTAGGGTCGCTATGTTGTTCACTGCGATCGCGTCCAGGCCCACGCGATCGCGTAGAGGAATTATAGGCCGCCCAGGATTTGTGCATCACGATTGCAAGCCCAGTGCTGCGATCGCGTAGAGCTAATTGGCCTGGCAGTGACTTTAAGTCCAGAAACATTTCAGACGCGGCCTAATACACAAAAACCGCCATTGTTGAGCTCCAAGAGAGGATATCATCGGGGGTAAGTTTATTGACCTTAATTTGTTAGTTTATCATGAAATCCGTGATTATTTCACTGAAAATGGAAGATTAAAGGTGGGTTTGAGCCCTAGGCCTAAATTTTAGAAAACCTTTGATTTGAATGGGCAAACGGAGTCCGATTTCGATAAATTTTATATGCACGAACTCGTATTGAGATAAGGAACCCGAATATATAACTTTCGTGATTTTTCGATAAGCGTACCGAAAGTCGGGTTTTGGCAATTTGTGGGTTTTGGTATATTTTGAGTTGTTTTGATTGGGTAATGCCCAATTGGCCTATTTTGATGTGACTCTATTGATTTTCATCAGATATTACACCTGTGGAGGCCGACGTTAGCGGCAAGAGAGTTGTTTCTTAGTGGTTTTGTACCGGAGTTGAGGTAAGTGGCTTGTCTAACCTCGTGTGGGGGAAACTTTCACCCCTAGGATATTATGTTATAGTTTAAATGCCTTGTACGCGAGGTGACAGGCGTGTACATGCGCTGGTTGTTGCACACATACTTTACTTGAATCGTCCGATTAGTGATATTCCTGCTCTCAGCCGATTAAATCGTTACTTTACCCGGTATTAGTTAGTAAAGCAGGATTAGCTAGGATTCAACATGTCTAATTGCCTAGTTGACTTACTTGGACTTCTTGATAAATTGTTGGCACTAGTTTCGGAGAGGTTGTAGTTAAACATATTATGCTCTCTCTGTGTGTTCTCTTTATTTGATGTGTTGGTGGACTGCGGGTTCAATTTTCGGAGATCCCAAGGCTGTGGGTTCGATTCCCAGAGACCCGGAGTGATATTGTTTGTGGACTGCGGGTTCGATTCCCGGAGATCCTGATGTTATTGAGATATGGACTGCGGGTTCGATTCCCGGAGATCCTGATATTATTGAGATATGGACTGCGGGTTCGATTCCCGGAGATCCTGATATTATTGAGATATGGACTGCGGGTTCGATTCCCGGAGATCCTGATGTTATTGAGATATGGACCGCGGGTTCGATTCCAGGAGATCCCAAGGCTGTGGGTTCGATTCCCAGAGACCCGGAGTGATATTGTTTGTGGATTGCGGGTTCGATTCCCGGAGATCTCGAGTTATTGAGATATGGACTGCGGGTTCGATTCCCGGAGATCCTGAGCTATTGATATATTATTGAGATTCGATTCTCGGAGATCCTGAGTTATTGAGATATGGACTGCGGGTTCGATTTTCGGAGATCATGAGTTATTGAGATATGGATTGCGGGTTCGATTCCCGGAGATCCTGAGCTACTGATATATTATTGAGATGTGGACTGGGGGTTCGATTCCCGGAGATCCTGAGATTTATTGAGACATGGGATGCGGGTTTGATTGCCGGAGACCCATGGGTACTGTGATGGGACTGTGGGTTCAATTCCCACATGTCCTGGACTTGTTAATTGAGTTTGTTACTTGTTGTTAGCTTAATTGTAGACGGTTGTAGTAATCATTTTATTGTTATTATTTCGGAATTATTATCATTTAAACTGCTTATTATTGTTATTATGATTTTGTAATTATTTTCCCTCAGTAGGGCCCTCACCTTCCTCGTCACTACTCCATCGAGGTTAGGCTTGGCACTTATTGAGTACCGCCGTGGTGTACTCATGCTACTCTTCTGCACACTTTTGTTTGTGCAGATCCAGGTACATCAGGACAGACTCATACTAGGTGATTCCGTAACTTTTTGGGAGATCTCGAGGTATGATCTGCTACGTCCGCGGATCCGGAGGCTTTCCTTCTATTCTGATAGTATTAGCAGACATTTTCCTTCAGTTCGTTGTTAGATACTCTTTACACATAGAGCCACAGTTGTATATTCTCTTTAGTCTGTGTTACCTGTGGGATTCCGGGTCTTGGTGCTGTTACATACAGTGTGGTCTTGATGGGTGTATGTGCCAAGCGGCACGAGTTACACTTCATTTATATTATTCCGCTATTATCTTATCTTTAATGTTCATAACTCGTATATTCCGCAACGTGTTAGGCTTACCTAGTCGTGGGGACTGGGTGCCATCACGGCATGTTCACGATTGGTGAACTAGGGCCGTGACAGGTATAAAATTGATAATTTGGTATACTAAGTGTAATTTAGTCAAACCTTAAACATGTAGGGTAAAAAGGTTTCCTAGGTGGTATAGTAAATTCCAATATAAAATCTAATTTTTGCTACTTTACTTTCAGTTTCTGTTGGATGTCACAGAATCGGGCCCATTTTATGTTAGGCCCAAATTGTAGTTAGCCCAGCTTGTTTTGTTACTCTGTAGAGAAAACTACCCTCTATAGCCCTTTAAAATTTTAATAGCTCAAATTTTGATCCACTTTCAAAAAATGGCCTTTTCGGCCCAAACATATTGCATATAGTAGCCGAACAGAATGAGTATGACAACATAACTGCCTGTAGCTCAGTGGATAGGGCACCTGTTTCCTAAGGTGACGGTCGCAGGTTCGACCCCTACCTAGCGCACTGGAGAAAATCTTTTTTGCAATGTATAAATATTGTATCCTAAGTTCGATAGTGTATTATTGGTGTATATTGAGCATATCTCAACTGTGCTTGTGTATCTAAAGTGTATATATTTGTGTACTCCAAATATATTTTGTATCGTGACTGTATGATCTGTCTAAAAATGTATCAAAATTGTATATAATGTGAATTTTCTAATATTTTGGTGTGTATCATGTATTTTTGTATAGTGACAGTCTTTTTTGTATATATTTTGTATAATTACATCTATTTTATATATTTTTGTATAGTGACAGTCTATTTATATATTTTTTGTATAGTGACAATCTATGTTATATATTTTTTGTATAGTTACAGTCTATTTTGTATATATTTTGTATAGTGATAGTCTATTGTATATAAATTGTATAGTGAAAGTCTATTTAGTATACTTTTGTATAGTGACAACCTATTTTGTGTATATATTTTGTATGCTGACATTTAAAAAAATTCCACTGCCAGTCTTACAAAATAAATATAAAATAGACTATCAGTATATAATTTATATGCAATGGACTTGTTATTCGAAACTTAATTTAGGTGATTTACTTATTTTGTTATTGGATTTTCATAGCAAAATGTAAAATCACTTTGCATAGTTCTAGGATAAATTTGACCATTTTAACTTGTAAAAAAATTCATGTTGAAAAGCTTTTACTGGTAGTCAATAAAGTCAAGTTTGTCACCTGACTGGTAGAATCAACACCTTCAGATGTGAGTATATGGCGGATCCATCAGAATTCATGACAAAAGCAAATAAAATAGGTCATATTTTAATTGCCGAACAAAAAGCCTAACACAGGATTATTTGAAATATCATAATCACATTAAAGAAACTCGTTATTCCTCCGTAATGAAAAGTTCTCCACAATTTTGTGAATTGCAATTTACGAAAGTGAACAACAAGTAAGTAGCGATAAAAAATAAAATAAGATATGAGTAGTTTTCAAGTGGCAGGTGGGAAAAGAACTCATTTTTAAATTAATACCGGCAGCTAATGGAACTGTAAAACAAAAAGGGATGTTTGAAAATTTCTAACCAATTTACTCAAATTTCTGTAAGTAGGTGGCAGAGTAACGAAAATTTATGGGTTAAAGTAGATTACGGAGTTAAAAAGTCTGAAAATTGAAGGAGGAAAAGCGAAATTGGTTTTTGGGCTAGCCCTTGTAATTAGTTTTGGCTATTAATTATATGAATTATTTTGCGTCTACTTATTGTCATTAATTTTCTCCGGATGACTACAAATGAAGTTGTTAAAATTTCATGGTATAACCAGTTTTCACACTGGTTAATAGAAAATAGCCGCTGTTTACGAAGTCGATGAAAAATAGCCACTAGATTGCTGCAAACAGGGACCGGTCCAGTATAATATACGAGAGTTCTAGTGCATTTGTGTATGAACTCCAGTATATTATGCTGGACCGGTATACTTTGCTAACTCCTGTAAAATTTGCGGGAGATTGGAGACTAGTGCTCCAAACTCCAGTATATTATATTGGACAATTATACTGCTGGAACTCCCGTAAATTTACGGGAGTTCCAGCATAATTATGCTTGAACTCCAATAAAATTTGCAGCATAGTTATCCTGGAACTCCCGTAAAGTTTACAGGAGTTCAAACATATTTATGCTGGAACTCCAGTAAAATTTACGAGCATATTTTTCCAGATTTTGAATAGTGTTTTCGCTCAGATTAAAGTGGCTAAATTTTGATGACTTTTAAAACTTGGCTATTTTTTAACGACCAATGGTAAATCTGGCTATTTTTAAATTTTTCCCAATGTAGTTTGCTCTACTCTGTATATGTACACCAGGCCCACTGTCGTATATAGCTGAGTTACTAGTCGGTTAGAAAGATTGAACACATTAATGAAATAAAAAAAAATCTCTCTCTTCGTCTATCATGGCAGATAGGGGTTTCTATGTATTTGTTCCTTGATTTCTGCTCCGTCTTCATCTAAACAGTTTCCTGAAAATTTAAAGGTATTTAACCTCTCTTAGTTAATGGTACAATACTAATAATGATGCTCATCATGAGTCGCTGAAGTAGTTCTCACGCAAAGCAATCTTCAACAAATTTAGACAGCGTTACAACGAAAATAAAAAAAGTAGGTTCATAATATAGAGAAGAATGCGTAATATTAATGCAACTCATCCAGCTGTCAAATAATAGAACGAGAGAATAATATTTGATCCAAGTATATGAGCTTAGCCCAAGCCTCAACCTAATATCTAAAAGGAGATGCGTTTGGATTATTACATTAGTTGTTCACTTGAACTAATATATATATATAGCGGATATAGGTTCTCAACATGTAGGAGTTCTTTTAATTACAATAGAAATGGAAAATACTCCTTTCCAAAGTTCTAATCATCAAAGACGCGGAACACTTCATTTTGTTGCAAGTATTAAGACAGTTCTTTGTTTCTTTATAATTAAGAAAAGCAATCCCTTATTAGTTACCAGAAAAAAAAAAACTTTAAACCACAGGCCAACAGTACTAAACGAAGTGGTTATCGATTATAAAAGGCATTTTAACTTAATATTATAAATAGAATTCTATTTACGGTGAATGTCTATATTTAAAGAGATTTTAGGGTTTATTACTTGATGACTAAGTCACTATCTCCCTATAAATAGAGGGTTATATTCCATTGTAATTCATCCCAAAAGCCAATAAGAAGTCTCTCTCTACATTGCTCTACAATACTCTTCTTCTTTTATTATTTCATAACACGTTATCAGCACGAGACCTTAACCAGTTGAGTATAAGCTTTGGGATTGAGCATATTGATTGTCAATTATTTCATAAACTTACTTCATGATTAAAATTTTGGATTTGAGGTAAGTATTTTACTTTACTTTCTCTTTCAAATTCTTGAGATTCTATAATTTGATTTTATATACAAACAAAGACAACAAAGTTTGATTATAACTCTAATGGAGTTTGTACGAAATTATAACCACTAGAAGTGGTAAAATTCCTATATGCCATGATCAAAGTCATGTATGTGAAAACACGTCCTATTGAATTTGCCCCATTCTCATTTTCTTTAAGAGAATGTGATAGCAATATGTGAAGTCTGAAAGAAGACAAAATTATTACCGTGAAGGTATCAATAGATGTGGACGTGACAATAGACGAAATTATAATCGTCATCATTATGATAATGAGAATAATAAGGATTCTCAAAATAATCCTTCACTTTGTGAAAGTAATATTTATTATTGATTTGACATGAGATTTTATAAAGCACTACGTAGATGTTTATGGTCAATTCATGATATGAATGTGATAACATCTCATTTATGAATGCATGTTCATTCTTGGAAGAATATAAATGTGCTAGTGGTAGTGAATATACCACGCTCAACTCTAGAAGGAGGTTTGAGATGATACAAGAAAATAATGTCATTATTATGTTATGAATGGTCATTGGTCACATACCTATTGTACGCCAATATTTTGGTAATGTGATCATTAAAGAATAACATTAATGCAAGAAACATATCTTGCATATAACTTTAACCATAACCATGACGGTATAAATTTTTCTTTAAAAGAGATATTCACCACATGGATGTTGATGAATTTGTGGTAGTACAAAATTAATTGAGAGCTCTAGAAGAGCCAATTATTTCTATTTTGGAGAAACACAATTGATTACCAATAAGGTATTGTGTTATAGTAAGTCTCAAAGAAACTTATTCAGTTTCCAAAGCATACGCGAAAGCGCTTGATTATATTGAGACTATAAATAAAGAAAATATTTAATATTTTGTATTACTACAACTTGTAGCTGGGTAATATATATGTGAAAAGCTACCCGCTTTATTCTCCAGTTTGTACTGCAGAAATAAAAGAATACAATACTAAAGTGAATGTTTATTGATATAAAAACCCATATTATAATAAACTTGAAGTTTATTGATAATTGCACACGTCATGGTGTAAATTTAAAGTTTATCAATATTGATAATTTATTCAGTTGGTATAATTGGTTTAGCCATACCAATTTAAGTATGACGTACAAAAATAATAGAGAATTCATTTTATGAGTAAATATTACAGAACTAGAAAGTTCTTTATAAATTCTCTTACGTGCTTGTTTTTATTAATTGATAGACCAACTAAGATTGGGATTGAATCCCCTAAATGTTGAAAATATCTAAGGTGAATATGGGCCCATTAACCTGCCATTTATACCACATAAGATGCATCTATGAGATGGTTACATGCGCGATTATTTGTTAACCCGCAACATGGTATTTGAGAGGTAACTTGCTCAATAATTTAACTTCGAGCATAACTTCCAGATTTTCTATTCAAGAAGTTCATCTTGATAAGTTAGTTTACATTTAGCAAAATAATTTATTAAGTACCTCTAGTTAATAGTTAAACAATTACTTATGAGAACAAAGTTATCTATATCAGTTTGATATACGTTATATAATACAGTATATTATTTTCTCCTCTCACAAGTGGTTCAGGGTCATGAACCAAATAATTCCATATTAATATTATTGATGTGTAGTATATATTTTGATTAACACCATAACGCACAAAGATGAGTTCTCAAAGTTGAGAAAACAATTTAGTTTTTCTAACATGAGGGGGAGACATAATAAACAATTGAGAAAATATTACAAATCTATCATGAATGATGATGTCAAGGTGAAACATATTCATTCAAGTGATAAAATGACTGATTTGTTTATCAAATCTCTATCAATGATCTTTTGAAGATGGTGCACAAGATTAGGATGCGAAGGCTCAAGGATGTGAATTGATGCTCTCATCAAGAGGAGTTAATGAGCGTTGCACTCTCTTTTAACAAGGTTTTGTCCCACTGGCTTTTCCTTACAAGGTTTTTAACGAGGCAACCAATAGGGGCATTTCTAAACATGTGTATGCTTTTTCCTTTTCTAGAATTTTTTTCCCATTGGGTTTTCTTTTAATTAAGGTTTTAACGAGGCACATTATCTGTTGAATAGACATTCAAGGGGGAGTGTTATAAATAGAATTATATTTATGGTGAATATCTATATTTAGAGAGAATCTAGGGTTTATTACCTAGTGGTTAAGTCATCATCTCCCTAAATAGAGGGTTTTATTCCATTGTAATTCATCCCAAAAATCAGTAAACATTCCCTCTTACTCTCTCTACTTTGCTCTACAATACTCTTCTTTTTTTATTATTTTATAATTAACTCTTTTATGAATTTTTTCTTCCAAAAGCACCGTCAAAGACAAATAATATATTTCTTTGTTGTTTCGAAAGAAATACCTAGAAGGTAGGAGAATCTAAAACTTTAGTTAAAAATCTCGTATATGAGCATAACTTCGTAGTAGACTATTTATTCTTACATATTCATTTATTTTTCTACCAATCAAACTAATTATATTTCCTATCTACAGTAATTTTCGTGAGAAACTTTTTTTTCTTCAATTCGTTTCCATTTCTATGCTTTTTCTTTTTTCCTTTTTTTCTTTCTTTTCTCCGTTTCTTTTTTATCTTTTTCTATTCATTTATTTTTCCCCCAAACCTTTTTATTGTTATTTATACCCTAACTTATTTCAAACAAAATTTTGACTCCTTCTTTATTTTTTTTTTCTTATTTGTTGTTCCTTTTCTAATTCCATTTAACTTCTTTTTTCTTTTATTTTCTTTAGTTCTTGTTCCTTTTATAATTTCATTTAACTTTTTTTATATATTATTTTCTCTTCGTAATTTAAATTTTATTTACTATTTTTACTATTTTCTTATTATTTCTTTTTATACAATAAAAAAATAACTGTAATAGTAAATATTTGTTCATCTTTTCTTTTTAGATATAAATAGTATAATATTCTGTGATGACCCATCCCATCGTCACGTGAGTTACCACCACTTTTTCTCCGTGATATGCTAATTCATGTTTTAATATATGTACTTGGTGAATTTGAGTCAATTCGGATCGAGTTTGGTAGAAAATAGGACAATTAGTCTCTTTAATGAAGGAATAGTTTGGAAAAGTCGTATGGACGTTGACTTGTGAGTTAGAGGGCTCGGAAATAATTTTTGATCGGTTAGCTTTGGGAGATAATTTATGACTTAGGAGTGCGATCGTAATTTAATTTGGAGGTCCGGTGTAGAAATAGGCTTGAATTGGCGAAGATTGAATTTTGGCGAATTCCGGTGGATAGGTGACTGTCACGAACCGGATTTCCCACCATCGGGGGTCATGATGGCGCCTACTAGTGGAAGCTAGGTAAGCCAAATATTAATTACACCTCCATTAATTACCAAATTCTTATTAAGACTTTAAAATTAAAAACATATATATCACAGCGGAATAATTAAACTTAGCGGAAGACTTAGTCAATCTTATCAAATATGATAAAGAAAACCCCAAACATGATACACTACCCAGGACTGGTGTCACAATACTCACAAACTTCTAAGAATAATATACACAATTGTCGGAAAGAAAATATAAGCTGTTTATCTCGAATACATGAGATAACAGAATGAAATACATAGATAGAAGAGACAACGGGTCCTGCGGACGCCTGCAAAGCTACCTCGTAGTCTCGGTAGTCGGAATATCCGCAATCGCTACTGTCGCTGCTGCTGTCCGTAACCTGTATCTGCGCAAAAAGAGCGTAGAGTGTAGTATCAGCACAACCGACCCCATGTGCTGGTAAGTGCCTGGCCTATCCCGGCGAAATAGTGACGAGACTAAGGCCAGTCACCCACATAAACCTGTACAGTTGCAATATATATATACATGTACAAAAACATTTATAAGGAAAGACTCTGCTCTGAAATAACAATCAATAACTTGTGACATCCAGAATAATCTAGTCAACAGAATAAATCTTACTTTCATGTCTCAATTCCTTTTTCATTTCATATCTCGTGGTAGGCGTACCACCCGCTCCCAACTATCACAGTAATTATATCTTGTAGTAGGCGTACCACCCGCTCCCAAATATATCAATAGATTATATCTTGTGGTAGGCATACCACCCGCTCCCAAAGATATCAATAGGCTACCGGCAACTATGGCCAATGCCAAGATTTTCATCACTTTGTGGTCGGCGTGCCACATGATCCCATTTCTTATTATATAAGTGGTCGGCGCGCCACACGATCCCAATTCATAAATATATAAGTGGTCGGCGCGCCACACGATCCCAATTCATAAATATATAAGTGGTCGGCGCGCCACACGATCCCAATTCATAAATATATATATTACCGACATTTAGCCAATAATCTCTGCATCAACAATATTTATAATTACCGGTTTTGAACCAATAATTGATAATAATTCAACAATTTATCTCCATTACCGGTATGACACCAATAACTCTTAATCAACAATTTATACATAACTAAATTCCTATTCCTTCAAGTAGGATAGAAGAAACACTTACCTCAAATATTTTACAAACAATTCAATCTGTGGCAATGCTTTTTCCTTTCAAATTCGGCTCCAATCCAATCATATCTATACACAATTGATTTAATATCATCAATACTACTCAACAAATTAATTCATAAGGCCAATTACAACTTTTACGACATTCTGCCCGGAATAGTGAATATCGACCCCGGGCCCACATGGTCAGAACTCGGGGTTCGGACTAAAATCCGGTTACCCATCCCCCCGCGAGTTCAAGTATATGATTTGTTTCAAAATCGGACCTCAATTCGAGGTCCAATTTCCTAATTCATGAAAAACCCTATATTCTACCAAAAACAAGAATTTCTACCATGAAAACCTTTGATTTCTATTGAAAAACATGTTTAATGTTGTTAGGAATTGAAAGAATTAAGTAAAAAGTGACTTACAATTGTTTTGAAGAAGAGGGAGTTCGTGAAAAATCGCCTATGGGTGTTTTTGGGTTGTGAAATGTGAAAAATGAAGCTGGAAATCGTGATTTACAGGTCTCTGTGTTCGCATTTGCGAACATGGGTTCGTAATTGCGAACCCCGACCAATTTCTGGAGTTTGAAAAATAAGCTAAGGATGGAAAGTTCGCATTTGCAAACTTTTGTTCGCATTTGCGAAGCCAAGGCAAAATTTGTTCGCATTTGCGAACAAGGCTGGACTGAGAATTCTTCGCATTTGCGAAGAATGGCTTAACACAGAAGGCCTTGCATTTGCGAGGTTTGGTTCGCATTTGTGAACCCAAACAGTCCTGGGCGCCCTTCGCATTTGCGATCAAGGGTTCGCATTTGCCAACCCTGCCTTGATCTGTCACCTTCGCAATTGTGAAGCCAACAGCTGGGTGAAAAACCAGCAGTGCAAAAATTCATAAATTGAACCAACGGCCTATCAAATCTTTACCCGAGCCCCCCGGGCTCCAAACCAAACATATACACAACATCAAAAACACATTACGAACTTGTTCGTGCGATCACATCGCCAATATCACATCGTTTTCTTCAAATCAAGCCTCAAGTTCATGATTTTCATACTTTTGGTTCTCAAAACTTTCAAACTTGGAACTCAAGGTCCAAAACATATCAAACGACATCCGAATGTCACCAAACTTTGCAGAAAACACATATATATAATATTTAAGACTTGTACCGGGCGTCGGAACCAAAATACGAGCCCGATACCAAGGTCAATTAATTCATTTTCCTTTAATAATTACATCAAAAACAATTTCACGGAAAAATTCATAACTTGGGCTCTAGGCCTCGGAATTCGACTCCGGACGCATGTCCAAGTCCCATATTTTCCTAAGGACCTTCCGGGACCATCCAATCTCGGGTCCGGGTCCGTTTACCAAGAATATTGACCGAAATCAACCATATCAATATTAATATCATTTTTATCCAAATTTCTCATAGAACTCATATTTTCTTTAACAAAATCTTTTCGGCTACATGCTCGGATCGTGCACGTAAATCGAGGTAATGTAGAATGAGGTTTTCAAGGCCTCAGAAGCTCGAAATGATTAATAAAATAAGTGATGACCCTTTGGGTCGTCACAATCTCCACCTCTAAAACAACCGTTCGTCCTCGAACGGACAAAAGAAAGAAGTACCGGAGTCAGGAAACAAGTGTGGGTAGCGGCTCCGCATATCGGACTCGGACTCCCAGGTCGATGCCTCAGGAGGCTGACCCCTCTACTGAACTCGTACAGAAGGAAAAATCTTCGACCTCAGCTGTCGAACCTGCCGATCTAGGATAGCTACCGGCTCCTCCTCATAGGACAGATCTTTGTCCAATTGGACAGTGCTTGAAATCTAACACGTGCGACGGATCGCCGTGATATTTTCGAAGCATGGACATATGAAACACTGGATGTACAGCTGATAAGCTAGGTGGCAAGGCAAGTTTATATGCCACTTCTCCCACACGATCAAGAATCTCGAATGGCCCAATAAACCTAGGGCTAAGTTTGCCCTTCTTTCCAAATCTCATTACGCCCTTCATAGGTGACACTCGGAGCAATACTCGCTCCCCAATCATGAAAGCTATATCTCGAACCTTGCGATCTGCATAGCTCTTTGGTCTAGACTGAGCTGTGCGAAGCCTATCTTGAATAATCTTGACCTTATCTAAGGCCTCCTGAACTAAATCTGTACCCAATAACCGAGCTTCTCCCGGTTCAAACCATCCAACCGGAGAACGACACCGCCTACCATACAATGCTTCATAAGGAGCCATCCGGATGCTCGATTGATAACTATTATTATAAGCAAACTCTGCCAACGGCAGGAATTGATCCCACGAACTTCCAAAATCAATAACACACGCCCGTAGCATATCTTCCAATATCTGAATAGTCCTCTCGGACTGACCATCCGTCTGGGGATGAAAGGCTGTACTTAGCTGAACTTGCGTGCCTAACTCTCGTTGAACCGCCTTCCAGAAATGTGAGGTAAACTGTGTACCTCGATCTGAAATAATAGAGATTGGCACGCCATGAAGGCGAACGATCTCCCTGATATAAATCTCGGCTAACCTCTCGGATGAATAGGTAGTGGCAATAGGAACAAAATGAGCCGACTTGGTCAGCCTATCAACAATCACCCAAACAGCATCAAACTTCTTCCGAGTCTTCGGAAGTCCGGAAACGAAATCCATCGTGATTCGCTCCCACTTCCATTCAGGAAGTTCAATTCTCTGAAATAAACCGCCAGGTCTCTGATGTTCATACTTAACCTGCTGACAATTAAGACACCGTGTCACATATGCCACAATATCCTTTTTCATTCTGCGCCACCAATAATGTTGACGCAAATCTCGATACATTTTCGCTGCGCCTGGATGAATAGAATACCGCGAACTGTGAGCTTCTTCTAGAATCAATTCTCTAAGCCCATCAACATTTGTCACACAAATGCGCCCTTGCATCCTCAGGATCCCATCAGCATCTAAGGTGACCTGTTTAGCACCTCCTCGCTGAACCGTATCTCTAAGGTCACATAAATAAGAATCATTATATTGTTGATTGCGGATACGCTCCAATAATGAAGAGCGAGCGATCGTGCAAGCTAGTACTCGACTAGGCTCAGAAATATCCAATCTGACAAATCGGTTGGCCAATGACTGAACATCCAAAGCAAGTGGTCTCTGATTGACTGGAATATAAGCAAGGCTACCCATACTGGCTGACTTCCTACTCAAAGCGTTGGCCACCACGTTTTCTTTTCCCGGATGATATAAAATGGTGACATCATAATCTTTTAGCAATTCTAGCCACCTTCTCTGCCTCAAATTCAACTCTTTCTGCTTAAACAAATACTGAAGACTCTTATGATCGATGTATACTTCACATGCTACCCCATACAAATAATGCCTCCAGATCTTCAATGCATGAATAATCGCCGCCAATTCTAGATCATGCACTGGATAGTTCTTTTCATGAATCTTCAACTGCCTCGAAGCATAGGCAATAACCTTGCCATCCTGTATTAACACTGCACCAAGCCCAATACGGGAAGCATCACAATAAACAGTATAAGGTCCCGTACCTGTGGGTAAAATCAATACCGGTGCTGTGGTCAAGGTTGTCTTGAGCTTTTGAAAGCTCGCCTCACATCCATCGGACCATTTAAATTGAACACCTTTCTGTGTCAATCTGGTCAGTGGGGTTGCAATAGATGAAAACCCCTCTACGAATTGGCGATAATAACCCGCTAATCCCAAGAAACTCCGAATATCTGTGGCTGATGTCGGTCTAGGCCAGTTCTTGACTGCCTCAATCTTTTTCGGATCAACCTGAATATCTGCTGCCGTCACAATATGACCTAGGAATGCAACTGAACTTAGCCAAAATTCACACTTTGAAAATTTTGCATATAGTTGGCTATCTCTTAGAGTCTGCAAGGCCACTATGAGATGTTGCGCATGCTCCTCATGACTGCGGGAATATATTAATATGTCATCAATGAAGACTATTACAAACAAGTCTAAATAAGGCCGGAACACCCGATTCATCAATTCCATAAAAGCTGCTGGGGCATTTGTCAACCCAAAAGACATGACCGGAAATTCATAATGTCCGTACCGAGTGCGGAACACTGTCTTAGGGACATCAGATGCCCTAATCTTCAGCTGGTGATAGCCAGATCTCAAATCTATCTTCGAAAATACCTTGGCACCCTGTAGCTGGTCAAATAAATCATCACTTCGCGGAAGTGGATATTTATTTTTGATAGTCACCTTGTTTAACTGACGATAGTCAATGCACATTCTCATCGAACCATCTTTCTTCTTTACAAATAATACTGGTGCACCCCACGGCAAAACACTAGGTCTAAAACCCTTTTCAAGTTAATCCTGCAACTGCTCCTTCAATTCTTTTAACTCTGGCGGAGCCATACGATATGAGGGAATGGAAATGGGTTGAGTGCTTGGAGCGAAGTCAATGCAAAAATCAATGTCCCTATCGGGCGGCATACCTGGCAAGTCTGAAGGGAATACTTCAGGAAATTCTCGAACCACAGAAACAGAGTCAATAGAAGGAACCTCAGCATTGGAATCACGGACATAGGCCAAATATGCCAAACATCCTTTCCCAACCATACGCTGAGCCTTAACATAAGAAATAACATTGCGACCAGTATGACCTAAAATTCCTTTCCACTATATACAAGGAAAATTCGGTAGAGCTAAAGTCACAGTCTTGGCATGGCAATCTAAAATAGCATGATATGGAGATAGCCAGTCCATGCCTAGTATAATATCAAAGTCTACCATATTTAGGAGTAATAAATCGGCACGAGTCTCGAGACCCTCAATTACTATAATACATGACCGATGAACTCGATCAACCACAATAGAATCGCCTACTGGTGTAGACACATGAACAGGAACACTCAGTGGATCACTCGGATGAATCAAGTACGGTGCAAAATAGGAAGACACGTACGAATATGTAGACCCAGGGTCAAATAATGCCGATGCCTTTCTATCACAAACCAAAATAATACCTGTAATGACGGCATCAGAAGACTCAGCCTCTGGTCTGGCGAGAAGTGCATAACATCGGGGCTGTGCCCCACCACCCTGAGCAGTATCTCTAGGACGATCAGCTGCTGGCTGGTCTCTACCTCTATCGGTCTGAGCTCCACCTCTATGACCTCTACCTCCACCTCTATGTCCTCTACCTCCGCCTCTAGCTGGCTGGGCAGGCTGTGAGGGAACTGGGGCCTGAATCATGGCACGAGAACCCTGCTGGTGAGATCTGTCGGAAGCTCGAGGGCAATACTTTGCAATGTGCCTAAGATCACCGCACGTAAAACAAGCCCTCGGCTGCTGAAAATAACGAAGTGGTGGTGCACTGATAGGCTGCTGATCAGAGTAGCGTGGCTGAGAATTACGATCACCTGAAGCATCCTGTGAAGCCTGAAGGGCGGAATGAAAAGGCCTGGAGGACTGGCCTCTATCAAAGGATTCTCTGCCACCAGAAGAAGAACCACCAAACTGCCTGAATGACGAGGCCTCTTATCTGAAGAATAACCGCCTCCCCTAGCAAGAGCCATCTCAACTCTGCGTGCTGCATTGGCTGCCTCCTGAAATGATATGTCACTCCCCACGCCCAAAGCCATCTGGAGTCTAATCGGCTGATTAAGCCCATCTATAAATCTACGGACCCTCTCCCGCTCCGTGGGAAGTATCACCACTACATGACGAGCTAAATCGATAAATCTCGTCTCATACTATGTAACTGTCATAGTGCCCTGATGGAGGCGCTCAAACTGCCTCCGAAGTACACCCCGCTGAGTAGTAGGGAGAAACTTCTCCATAAATAGTTCCGCAAACTGATCCCATGATAAAGCTGGGGACCCTGCTGGTCGAGTCAAGCAATAATCCCTCCACCAAGTCTTGGCGGATCCTGAAAGCCTGAATGTGCAGAAGTCAACTCCATTGGACTCCACAATCCCCATAATCTTGAGAATCTCGTGGCAACTGAATAAGAAATCCTGAAGATCCTCTGATGTGGCACCGCTGAAAGTAGTGGTAAACAGCTTGGAGAACCGATCAAGTCTCCATAAAGAATCAGAAGTCATGGCCGCTCCATCTCCGGCATGAGCCGTGGTACCTGATTGTGTGGCCACAGCTGGCTGAACCACTGGTGCCTGAGGCTGAGGAACTACTGGCTCCGGGGTACGAGCAATAGGAGTCTGGGCCCCTCCTCCAGCCTGAGAAGCGGCTGATGCAACTGATAATAAACCTGCTCTGGCAACGCTGTCCATAAATCCCGTTATCTTAACCAAAGCCTCCCGAAGATCTGGGGTAAATAAAGCCTCTCCTGGAACCTGAGCTGGGCCCACTGGAGCTGCTGGGACTGGAACCTCCTCGTCAATCTCAATATGAGGCTCCACCTCTAGAGTAGCTGCTGGGGGCTGAGCTCTATCCCTACCACGGCCTCTGATACGGCCTCGGCCCCGCCCCTCATGGAAACTGCCTGGGGCTCGGGCTGCTGGTCAGCGGACGAAGAAGCGCGTGTCCTCACCATCTGCGAAAGGACAGAATAGAAGTTCAATTAACATTTGAAAGATCAAGTCGCACGACTGGAAAGAATAAAGGGAAAATTTTCCTAACTCTGTAGCCTCTGGAGGATAAATACAGATGTCTCCGTACCGATCCTTCAGACTCTACTAAGGTTGTTCGTGAGTTGTGAGACCTATGCAACCTAGTGCTCTGATACCAACTTGTCACGACCCGGATTTCCCACCATCGGGGGTCATGATGGCGCCTACTAGTGGAAGCTAGGCAAGCCAAATATTAATTACACCTCCATTAATTACCAAATTCTTATTAAGAATTTAAAATTAAAAACATAAAAATCACAGCGGAATAATTAAACTTAGCGGAAGACTTCGTCAATCTTATCAAATATGATAAAGAAAACCCCAAACATGATACACTACCCAGGACTGGTGTCACAATACTCACGAACTTCTAAGAATAATACACACAATTGTTTGAAAGAAATATAATCTGTTTATCTCGAATACATGAGATAACAGAATGAAATACATAGATAGAAGAGACAACGGGTCACGCGGACGCCTGCAAGACTACCTCGTAGTCTCCGTAGTTGGAATATCCACAATCGCTACTGTCGCTGCTGCTTTCCGTAACCTGTATCTGCGCAAAAAGAGCGCAGAGTGTAGTATCAGCACAACCGACCCTATGACCCCATGTGCTAGTATCCCAGAGAAATAGTGACGAGACTAAGGCTAGTCACCCACATAAACTTGTACAGTTGCAATATATATATACATGTACAAAAACATTTATAAGAAAGACTCTGCTCTGAAATAACAGTCAATAACTCGTGACATCCAGAATAATCGAGTCAACAAAATAAATCTTACTTTCATGTCTCAATTCCTTTTTCATTTCATATCTCATGGTAGGCGTACCACCCGCTCCCAACTATCACAGTAATTATATCTTGTGGTAGGCGTACCACCCGCTCCCAAATATATCAATAGATTATATCTTGTGGTAGGCGTACCACCCGCTCCCAAAGATATCAATAGGCTACCGGCAACTATGGCCAATGCCAAGATTTGCATCACTTTGTGGTCGGCATGCCACACAATCCCATTTCTTATTATATAAGTGGTCGGTGCGCCACACGACCCCAATTCATAAATATATAAGTGGTCAGCGCGCCACACGATCCCAATTCATAAATATATAAGTGGTCGGCGCGCATTCATAAATATATATATTACCGGCATTTAACCAATAATCTCTGCATCAACAATATTTATAATTACCGGTTTTGAACCAATAATTGATAATAATTCAATAATTTATCTCCATTACCGGTATGACACCAATAACTCTTAATCAACAATTTATACATAACAAAATTCCTATTCCTTCAAGCTGGGATAGAACAAACACTTACCTCAAATGTTTTACGAACAATTCAATCTGCGGCAATGCCTTTTCCTTTCAAATTCGGCTCCAATCCAATCGTATCTATACACAATTGATTTAATATCATCAATACTACTCAACAAATTAATTCATAGGGCCAATTACAACTTTTACAATATTCTGCCCGGAATAGTGAATATCAACCCCGGGCCCACATGGTCGGAACTCGGGGTTCGGACTAAAATCCGGTTACCCATCCCCCCACGAGTTCAAGTATATGATTTGTTTCAAAATCGGACCTCAATTCGAGGTCCAATTTCCTAATTCATGAAAAACCCTATATTCTACCAAAAACAAGAATTTCTACCATGAAAACCTTTGATTTCTATTGAAAAACATATTTAATGTTGTTAGGAATTGAAAGAATTAAGTAAAAAGTGACTTACAATTGTTTTGAAGAAGAGGGAGTTCGTGAAAAATCGCCAATGGGTGTTTTTGGGTTGTGAAATGTGAAAAATGAAGCTGGAAATCGGGATTTACAGGTCTCTGTGTTCGCATTTGCGAACATGGGTTCGCAATTGCGAACCCCGACCAATTTCCGGAGTTTGAAAAATAAGCTAAGGCTGGGAAGTTCGCATTTGCGAACTTTTGTTCGCATTTGCGAAGCCAAGGCAATTCTGGGGCCTTCAATTTGCGAACATTTGTTCGCATTTGCGAACAAAGCTGGGCTGAGGGACCTTCGCATTTGCGAAGAATTCTTCGCATTTGCGAAGAATGGATTAACACAGAAGGCCTCGCATTTGCGAGGTTTGGTTCGCATTTGCGAAACCAAACAGTCCTGGGCGCCCTTCGCATTTGCGATCAAGGGTTCGCATTTGTGAACCCTGCCTTGATCTGTCACCTTCGCAATTGCGAGAAATACTTCGCAATTGCGAAGTCAACAGCTGGGTGAAAGACCAGCAGTGCAAAAATTCAGAAATTGAACCAACGGCCTATCAAATCTTTACCCGAGCCCCTCGGGCTCCAAACCAAACATATACACAACATCAAAAACACATTACGAACTTGTTCGTGCGATCACATCGCCAATATCACATCGTTTTCATCAAATCAAGCCTCAAGTTCATGATTTTCATACTTTTGGTTCTCAAAACTTTCAAACTTGGAACTCAAGGTCCAAAACATATCAAACGACATCCGAATGTCACCAAACTTTGCAGAAAACACATATATAATATTTAAGACTTGTACCGGGCGTCGGAACCAAAATACGAGCCCGATACCAAGGTCAATTAATTCATTTTCCTTTAATAATTACATCAAAAACAATTTCAAAGAAAAATTCATAACTTGGGCTCTAGGCCTCGGAATTCGACTCCGGACGCATGTCCAAGTCCCATATTTTCCTACGGACCTTCCGGGACCATCCACTCTCAGGTCCGGGTCCGTTTACCAAAAATGTTGACCGAAGTCAACCATATCAATATTAATATCATTTTTATCCAAATTTCTCATAGAACTCATATTTTCTATCACAAAATCTTTCCGGCTACATGCTCGGATCGTGCACGTAAATCGAGGCAACGTAGAATGAGGTTTTCAAGGCCTCAGAAGCTCGAAAAAATTAATAAAATAAGTGATGACCCTTTGGGTTGTCATAGTGACATTTTGATCCGAGGGTCGGAATGAAATTATGAGAGTTGTAGTAGCTTCGTTAGGTAATTTTGGATATGTCTGCAAATTTTCAAGTCATTCGGACATCGTTTGGTCGGGTTTTAGATTAAATGAGAATTTTTAAAGTTTTAGTTTAACTTAAGCTTTGATTTGATGAAAATGGACTATTGTGATGTTAATGTTAGTGATTTTATGGTTCGATCAAGTTTGAATGAGGTAACGAAACATGTTTGTACTTTTGGTTGAGGTCCCGGGGACCTCGGGTGTGTTTCGGATGCCCAATAGTTCATTTTTGAAAGATTTTTGTTGTTTTAAGCATAAACCTGTAATGATCCAAAGGTCCATTTTTAGTTTCAGATATCAAAATTTTATTTTGAGACTTCCAAAATTTAAATCATGAATTATAGGACTGATCTGGAAATTTTGGTTTAATTTCATCAAGTCGCGATTGAGTTTTTGACGCGAAATGTGAGTTAATTATTTAACGAATGAAATAGGTATTGAACTAGGAAAATGAGCTCCGAATTCAGTTTTGATTGAAGGGTTGTGTTCGTATTATTATTTTTGACTCATAGGAACAAAAATCGTCAAATTCCGATTTCATATGATGGAGTTATAGCACTTTTAGTGAAATAAAGCTACTGTATGTTTTTTACAACACTGTGAACAGTAGTTATGAATAGTGTTCTTGAACTGTATCTGTGAATAGTACCCGTAACAGTATACGTAAACAGTACATATAGGTGAACAGTACACGGTGTGAATAATACTTCCAAAAAATTCTGGACGGAATGTTTATTCATCCGCGAACCAAACATATCTTCACCATCTTTTAGCAAAACTTGAGAGCTTTTGGACGGAAATTGAAGGGGTTTCGACTGAGAATCGTTGGAGGTAAGTTTTATGAGTTAAATACATGATTTTATTGAAGAATCATCCTTAAAATTCATGACAACATAGTAAAATTCTAAGAAATTAGGGCTTTGAGCAAAAACTTTAAATTTGGGATTTGAGGGGCCATTAGTGGTCCTATTTGGAAGTTCTTGGTATGTACGGGCTCGTGGTGAGACGAAGATTATGGAAATATAGATTTCAGAATCTTTTGAGATGTGGGTCTGGGGCTCGGGTTTTGCCAATTTCGTGTTTTTGAGTATTTTTCGAGTTCTTTCGATTGGTTATGTCCCAGTAGCATATTGTGATATATTTGCCCTGATTTTGGTTAGATTTGATGTGCGTGGAGGTCGGTTTGAGGAACAAAGGTGTCGCGGTCTAGAGAATTCGCCATATTGAGGTAGGTAATACTTGTAAATGATGTCCTCAGGGTTTGAAACCCCGGACTTGCACATCATAGTTGTGTATTATGGTGACTTGCATGCCAGGTATGAGCGTGGGGTAGAGCACCATTCGATTGTGACTTGGTCCATCCCGGTTATTGATTTTATCGCGTATTTGATAAAGAATTATTGATTGTTATCATAAATTGGGCTTATTGCCATACTTGGGCTTCGTGCCAAATTATTTGAAATCTTTTGTGAATTTTCATCTCTATTATTCTCAGTAGTTGAAATATTATCTAAATTCAGTCCAATTAAATTATATTATTTTGTAAACTCAGCTATGTTTATACTCAACTCGAGATTTAAATGATATTTAAAATGTCAATAAGTTGAGCACTATTGTTTTACTGAAGCCCAAGAGGCTTATGATTATTTTCTCGATTCATTGAGGCTGAGGGGCCATCTGTGAGGATATGTTGAGTGATGTGAGGAGGCTTTCACGCCTCGAGTGTTATGTGAGGAGGCTTTCAGGCCTCGAGTCTGATGTGTGAAGGCTTTCAGGCCTATTGATATTGTGCTTGGGCTGTAGGAGCCCCTCCGGAGTCTGTACACACCCCTAGTGAGCGCAGTGTACCTAGGTGAGTTAGGTGTGGGCCGAGAGGCCGTTGTTTGTGTCTGGTGAGTTGGGAGTGAGACCGAGGGGCTAATGTTGTTTGTGTCTGGTGAGCTGTGAGTGAGCCTGATGGGTTGATGTTGTGTGTTGGTGAGTTGGGAGCAAGCCCGTGGGGCTGATACTATACTGAGAATTTGATATTGAGCCCAAAGGTAAACATTTGGTTATTCCTTAATTGTTGAAATTGTTGTTTCCACTATTTTAAAATGAGAATGATCTGATACCTTATGGTTTTTATGGTATAATTGATTTTAATTCTTAAGATAGTGTTATATTTCAGATATTATTTTATAAAGGATTTTCATAGAACTACTGGTTCTCGTAAGAATTGTATCGTACTTTATAGCATGATGTAGTGCTTTTACGTGATTTCTTTCCTCTTAGCATTATTTACTCTTATTACCACTGAGTTGGAAGTACTCACTCTACTCCCTGCACCTCATGTGCAGTTGTAGGTATTGTTCACCCGATAGCGGGTTATCAGCGGATTGAATGTATTACTATTGTATCTGAGTAGGGTGAGCGCCAGCATTCGCGGCACCGGACTACATCTTGAACTTCAGATTTCATTTTACATATATAGATGACTCTGTAGTTGTGTTTCTACATCTTAGATGCTTGTGACTTGTGACACCCCGGTCAGGTTGAGTTAAGTTGTATATATTGTTAATTATCATCATTTAAGCTATATTTTTTTTATTCATTATGTTTAAGAATAAAAAAATGATTTGGATTAGTTGGCTGGCCTTGTCTTCACGAGAGGTGCCATCACGACCAGGTTTGGGAATTTGTATTGTGACAAGTTGGTATGAGAGTCTAAGTTACTAGGTCTCACGAGTCATGAGCAGATTTAGTAGAGTCTTGCGGATCGATACAGAGACGTCTGTATTTATCCTCGAAAGGCTACAGAGCCTTTAGGAAAATTTCACTTTCTTGGAATTCTTATCGTGCGTACTTAATTCAGCTTCAGATATAACTCTTACAGTTCTTTCCACACGTCTGTATTCTCACACGAGCGCTCAGTAGTATATATGCCTTGATGGCTTATGATTCCCCGATCGAGGGGTGAGATGTAATCTCTGTGAGTTTGATGTTGGGACAGTTTAGAGGACTTGAGCCCAGAACTTTGCCTATGGCTTGAGCACCGAGGTGCTGATTCTGTGAAGAAATTTTGAGCTTATATGTTCAGTATGGTCCCTATTAGCCGAGATGGTGGCTGGATATCTATGTAATGAGTATGTTGGTACTGTGTAATGTGTATGGAAGTGGAAGGTATACAAAAATATTAAGGAAAGAAAATGTTCTTAGTTGGTGGAATATCCCAGATAATTGAGGGTTGAAAGGTATTTCCTATGTGTTATGATCAAATAGGTGAATAGCATGTCCATGCATCAATTTTGATAGTATAATACATGTAGTATTGAGATTTACATAACTGATATACATTGTGATGCTTTTTCAAGTTGTGGATGTTTTGTTAGGATGGTTTTTGTGATTCTCTGGCAGATGGATAGCCCCAATTACAAAGGAGACACTGCCGAAATTATTGAAAAATTTGGGAATTAGTTAAAAAATTTGCCGCGTAAGGAGTGGGCTTAACTGTTGTGTGAATGAATGAAAGAATTGCAAAAGAGTTACAATTTCTAATGATTCGTGTCTCTACAAGCTTGTGAAAGAGTGAATTTAATCTCACTATTACAACATCATTAGAGTTAAAGTATCTTTTGTTATTGAATGTGTTATGATAGATGGCTTCAAACCAAGTTGGGGAGCTTGCTACTGATTACCTGGTTGCACGATTATGTGCTATGTTGGTTTGGTCTTAAGTTATACTGGCGAACCAGTTTTGGTTACAGAAATTGAGCCAAGAATGGCACGAGTGAAGGAAAATTTTGATAAAGATGTCATGAAGTCGGATGAGCAAGAAAGAAGTTTTGATTGCTAAGGTAAATTGGTATTGTCTTCTATATCACTTGAGAATGATGTTGCGCAGAAAGGGCTTTGCGCCCTGGTTAATTATTCTTGATTGCTCTATAGCGTTAGTACGACTGGTAGTTTGGAGGTACGCTCCAGATATTATTATGTTAGGTTGTGGGATTGTGTCCCATGGGAATACTAAATAAGTGTGGCATGTGATCACTTGATTGATTAATGATGTAAACCAAGTATGAAGGTTGTGATGGTGTTGTTAAATTAAAGATTCATGCCTGGAGGGCACTTGGCATATTGGGTTACGAACTGGGGAGGATTACCCCGATTGTGATGGTTGTTCTTGTGTGTTTTGAGGAAGATGGGAGTTATTGTGGACCTTTGAAAGGTTATCATACTAGTTCAATATGATCAGAATTGGCTTAAAGTAGATGGATAGATTTAATATGAATATTGGCTCTATATCAGGCCAGATGTGTGCATTTTTATAACGCGGTCCTCATGTAGGAGTAGTTAGGTTGATGTTTCAGTCAGATATTTTGTGTAGTGATGCATTGCGCTGTGTGAGTTGTGAGACGACTTGAGAAATTGTTATGTGTTGAGAATCCGCGTAGGAATGACGCTATATGAGCATCTTGGCTCTTGAAATTCAAATTGTTCATCGCACCTTAGTTGTGCTTGAGTTTTGTAGCTATAACACTATATGCCCTCATAGATGGTATGATGCACTTAGCATGCTTATGATCGATATTCGGTATTATGTTGTAATGAGCAGATTTGGCTCGGTGTACATCTCCTTATGTGAGATCTATATGTGGATCGGGTGGCACGCCGCCATGGGTATGCTATCTAGATCGGGTTGCACGCCACAACAATGTGATGTTGAGCATAGTTTTCTATATACTATTTTATATGCCTTTCTTCCTATTTTCGAAGAAAAGTCTGTATTAGTGTGTAGGATTTGATAATTCCTTCCAGAGCTTGTTTTCTTTTGTATTGCGTTCGAATTGGTAGCCTATTGGCACATTGGGGCATCATATGCGACTTATAATTATGTCTGGAGTGGCTTATTGTGACGACCCAAAGAGTCATCACCTAATTTGCTCATTTGTCCCGCGCTTCCGAGGCCTTGAAAACCTCATTTTATATTGCCTCAATTTACGTGCATAGTCCGGGCATGTAGCCGGAAAATTTTAGTGTTAGAATATGTGAATTCTATTAAATATTTGAAGAAGTTTGATATTAATATTGATATGGTTGACTTCGGTCGACATTTTTGGTAAACGAACCCGGACCTGAGGTCGGACGGTCCCGGAAGGTCCGTAGGAAAATAAGGGACTCGGGCATGCGTCCAGAGTCAAATTCTGAGGCCTAGAGCCCAAGATATGATTTTTTCTGTTAAATAGTTTTTGCTGATATTATTAAATGAAAATGGATTCAATGACCATGGAATCGGGCTCGTATTTTAGTTTCGACGCCTGGTACAAATCTTAAATATTATTTAAGTACTTCCTGCAAAGTTTGACGACATTTGAACGTCGTTTGATGTGTTTTGAACCTTGAGTTCCAAATTTGAAAGTTTATGAAGTTTAAAAGAAGAAATCATGAATTTGAGGCTTGATTCTATAAAAACGATGTTATATTGGCGATTTGATCGCGCGAGCAAGTTCGTAGTATGTTTTTGAGGTTGTGTGCAAGTTTGGTTTGGAGCTTGAGGGCTTGGGTAAAGATTTGATTGGCCGTTAGAGCAGATTTTGAAAAATAACACAGCTGGTATTTCCCCCCAGCTGATATCTTCGCAATTGCGAAGAAATACTCGCAACTGCGAGATGACTCAGATTTAGCCTTGGTTCGCAAATGCGAACCAATCTTCGCAAATGCGAAATTGGCAGGGAAATTCCTTGACTCGCAAATGCAAATAAAATCTCGCAAATGCGAAGCCTTCAGAAAACAACTCAAGTTCGCAAATGCGACCGAAATGTCGCAAATGCGAGGGCCATAGTTTTGAGCTTAGTTCGCAAATGCAAACTGATTCTCGCAAATGCAAGGGCCACAGTCAAAACCTGCTAAGTTCGCAATTGCGAACAAATGTTCACAATTCCCATATCCGCAGCTGTGCAATCTGATACTTAAACGAATTTTAAACACTTTTTCACCATTCTTTCAAAACCCAACACACCACACACGATTCTCCAAGAGCAATATCACTCCAAATCACTTGTAAGTCATTTTTTACTTAATTTTTTCAATTCCTAACATCATTAAACATGTTTTCCAAGAGAAATCAAAGGTTTTCATGATTGAAATTGTTGTTTTTGGGTAGAACCTAGGTTTTTCATAAATTGAGGAATTGGACCTCGATTTGAGGTCCGATTTCGAAACAAATCATATAATTGAACTCGTTAGGGAATGGGTAACCAAATTTTGGTCCGAACCCCATGTTTCGACCACGTGGGACTGAGGGCATTTTGGGAAATTTTGGGTTAAACTTTGAGAAAACCATTTTTATGCATCCAAACTAATTCACATAGTATTTATTAAAGTAATTGAACCAATTGTGATTAGAGTCGAGCGAGTTGAAGGTTGAAATTCGAGGTAAAGCGATAGTTGAAGGTTAATTGGACTTCAAGGCTTGAGGTAAGTGTTTGATCTATCCTAGCTTGAGGGAATATGATTGAATGTGCTAATTGCTATGTGATCGAGTGCGGTGTATAGGCTGTGGTGACGAGCATCTATACACTGGCGTCTTGCATGACCGTGAGTCGTTTGTTGACATATATTGTGAATTTTATTATTGTTTCCATTACCGGGACTTTATTGTGAAGTTGATTATTTTTTCCCTTGCCGGGACTTTATTGTGAAGTTGATTATTGTTTCCCTTGCCGGGACTTTACTGTGATGATTATTGTTTCCCTTGCCGGGATGGTTCATATTGTTTATTTCAATCTTTTGCCCTTAACTATGATTGTTATTTGGGTGAGAAAGGGTGATAATGCACGAAGGGTGATACCGTGCCTTTTTTTACTGATTATGCACGAAGGATCATGACGTGCCTTATTTTACTGATTATGTACGAAGGATCATGCCGTGCCTTGTTTTACTGATTTTGCACGAAGGATCATGTCGTGCCTTATTTTACTGATTATGCATGAAGGAACATTCCGTGCCGTTGTTATTTAAACCATGCACGGAGGATCATGTCGTGCCATGGATGTGAGGATGAGAGTAAAAACACGAAGGGTGATGCCGTGCACTTCTATTTGCTTATTTGGTGAGGATGAGAGTAAAAGCACTAAGAGTGACACCGTTCACTTTTATTTGATTATTTGGTGAGGATGAGAGTAAAAGCACGAAGGGTGATGCCGTGCAACTATTAAATTTCTTGTTTTGGTGATAGCTGTTTTTATTACACTCTGATTCTCTTTACTGATTTATTATATGTTGCTGATTGTGTTCCCCCAAGCATGAATACCTCTTTTGTTAGTTGTATTATTCGATAATTCTATTATTTTGTGTTATATACATTATATAGAACTACACAGGTTTATGTGAGTATCTGGTCCTAGGCTTGTCACTAATTCACCGAGATAGGCCAGGCACTTACCAGTACATGGGGTCGGATTGTGCTGATACTGCACTTCTGTGCATTTTGACACAGGTCCAGGTTTCGAGCAGGAGTAGCAGTAGTAGAGTACTTGTGGGATTTCTATGCTTCCGAGACCGAGGTAGCTTGCAGGCGTCCGCAGGTCCAGCGTCTCCTCTATTTATTTTTGTTATTGTTGTGGTCTCATTGTTCCGAGACAGACGGTTGTTAATTATTTTCTTACAGACCATTATTTGTAGTTATTCCTTAGTAGTTCGTGAGTTGGTGACTCCACATCTTGGGTAGAGGATTTATGTCAGTTGTTTTACATTATTATTATTTATCTCTTATTCGCAAGACTTCCGCATTTAACAATTTGAGTAATTATTCTTGCTATTAAATATGAGAACAAAAATGATGGTATGAATATGAAAATGTGAATGAGTTGGCTTGCCTAGCTACCACGAGTAGGCATCATCACGATCCCGATGGTGGGGGAAATCCGGGTCGTGACAAGTTGGTATCAGAGCTCTAGGTTACATAGGTCTCACCACTCACGAACAAGCTTAGTAGAGTTTGAGAGGTAGGTGCGGAGACGTCTGTACTTGTCCTCCAGAGTCTATTGAGTTAGGAAAAAGTCTCTCATTTGTTCCTTCTTTTCGTGCGATTTTTTCCTCAAATACTGATTGAATTTCTACTCTGTTGTTTCGCAGATGGTGAGGACATGCACTTCTTCATCCTCTGATCAGCAGCCTGAGCCCCAGGCAGCTCTCGCGAGGGGCAAGGGCCGAGGCCGTGTCGGAGGCCGTGGTAGGGGCAGAGCTCAGCCCCAGTCAGCGATTCCAGAGGTGGAGCCTCGTGTTGAGATTGGTGAGGAGGTTCCAGCCCCAGCAGCTCCAGTGGGCCCAACTCAGGTCCCAGGGGAGGTCTTATTTACCACGGATCTTCGGGAGGCTTTGGTTAGAATAACGGGTTTTATGGACAGTGTTGCCAGAGCAGGATTATTACCAATTGCACCAGCCAATTCTCAGGCTGGAGGAGTGGTCCAGACTCCTGTTGCACGTACTCTGGAGCGAGTAGCTCCCCAGCCTCAGGCACCAGTAGTTCAGTCAGCAGTGGCCACTCAGTCAGGCACCACAGCTTAGGTTGGAGATGAAGCAGCCATGACTTCTGATGCTTTATGGAGACTTGATCGGTTCTCCAAGCTGTTTACCACTACTTTTAGCGGTGCCACATCAGAGGATCCCCAGGACTTCTTATTCAGTTGCCATGAGATTCTCAAGACTATGGGAATAGAGGAATCCAATGGGGTTGATTTCTGCACATTCAGGCTTTTAGGATCCGCCAAGACTTGGTGGAGAGATTTTTGTTTGACTTGACTAGAAGTGTCCCCGAATTTAACATGGGACCAGTTCGCGGAGTTATTTCTGGAGAAGTTTCTCCCTATTACCCGGTGGGAGGCACTTCAGAGGTAATTTGAGCGTCTCCAGCAGGGTTCTATGACTGTTACCCAGTATGAGATGAGGTTTGTTGATCTGGCAGATCATACGGTTGTGATACTCCCCACAGATCGGGAGAGGGTCCACAGGTTTATTGATGCGCTAAATCAGCCGATTTGGCTCCAGATGGCTATGAGAGTTGGGGGTGACATATCTTTTCAGGAGGCAGCTAATGTAGCTCGTAGAGTTGAGATGACTCTTGCTCGAGGAGGTGGTTATCCATCAGACAAGAGGACTCGTCATTCCGGTAAATTTAGTGGTACTTCTTCTGGAGGCAGGTATTCTTATGATTGGGGCCAGTCTTCCCGGCCTTTTCAGTCAGCCCTCCAGGCTTTGTAAGGTGGCCCAGGTGATCGTGGGGTTCATCAGCAGTATTCAAATCAGCCTCCCATCAGTACCCAGCCTCTTCAGAGTGTTCGTGGGGGCCATTCAGGTCGTCAGGGCCAGCAGCCCCAGCAGCCAAAGTCTTGTTATGGTTGTGGTGACCCAGGTTACCTTGTTAGGTTTTGCCCTCGAGCAGCAGGCAACACTCAGCAGCAGGGTCCTCGCCCCATGATTCGAGCCCTAACTGACCCACAGCCTGCCCAGCCAGCCATAGGCGGGGGTAGAGATCGTAGAGATAGAGGTCGAGACCGTAGATGTGGAGACCGTCCCGCTAGAAGTAGAGGTCAGCGAGTGGATGACCATCCCAGAGACGTAGCTCACAGGGGAGGTGCTGATCCTCGATTTTATGCTTTACCAGCTAGGCCAGAGGCAGAGGCATCAGATTCAGTGATTACATGTACCATTATGGTTTGTGATAGAGGTGCATCAGTATTATTTGATCCTGGGTCTACATATTCATATGTGTCTTCCTACTTTGCACCATACCTGGCTGTGCCTAGCTATGCCCTAGATATTCCAGTTTATGTGTCTACACCAGTGGGTGACTCTATAGTAGTCGACCGGGTGCATCATTCGTGCGTGGTTATATTTGAGGGTCTTGAGACCCGTTTTTATTTATTGTTATTCGACATGGTGGATTTCGATGTCATATTGGGGATGGACTGGTTGTCCCCGTATCATGCTATCTTAGACTGTCATGCCAAGACAGTGACATTGTCCTTGCCAGAATCACCCCGACTAGAGTGGAGAGGGACCTCAGGCCACTCTGATCGCAATGTTTTTCATATATTAAGGCTCGACGCATGGTCTAGAAGGGGTACTAGCTTATTTGGCATATGTCCGTGATTCCAGCACGGAAATTCCTTCTATTGATTCAGTTCCTATTGTACGGGAGTTTCCCGAGGTTTTCCCTTCAGACCTGTCGGGCATGCCACCCGACACAGATATTGATATCTGTATTGATCTGGCACCGGGCACTCAACCTATCTCTATTCCACCCTATCGTATGGCCCTACCTGAGTTAAAAGAGTTAAAAGGTCAGATGCAAGACCTTCTAGAAAAGGGCTTTATCAGGCCTAGTGTTTCTCCCAGGGGTGCACCGGTATTATTTGTGAAGAAGAAGGATGTCTCGATGTGGATGTGTGTTGATTATCGGCAATTAAACAAAGTGACGATAAAGAACAAGTACCCCCTGCCGAGAATTGATGATTTGTTTGACCAGCACCAAGGAGCGAGGGTGTTCTCGAAGATATACTTGAGGTCAGGGTACCATCAGCTGAAGATCAGGGCGGCTGACATTCCTAAGACATCCTTTCGCACTAGGTACGGGCACTATGAATTCTTGGTCATGTCTTTCAGGTTGACCAATGCTCCAGCAGCATTTATGGAGTTGATGAATCGGGTTTTGAGGCCTTATCTAGATCTGTTCGTGATAGTCTTTATAGATGATATCCCGGTATACTCTCGCAGCTAGGAAGAGCACGATCAGCACCTCAGAGTGGTTATTCAGACTCTGAAGGATATTCAGTTATATGCAAAGTTTTAAAAATGCGAGTTCTGGTTGAGTTTGTTGGCATTTCTGGGTCATATCGTATCAGTATAGGGTATTTAGGTGGACCCAAAAAAGATTGAGGCAGCCCAGAATTGGCCTCAACCAGCTTCAGTGACCGAGATCCGGAGTTTCTTGGGGTTAGCAGGCTACTACCATCAATTTGTAGAGGGATTTTCTTCTATTGCATCGCCTTTGACCAGGTTTACTCAGAAGGGCGCACCGTTTATGTGGTCGGAGGAGTGTGAGGAGAGCTTTTAGAAGCTAAAGACAGCTTTGACTACAGCACCAGTGTTGATACTACCTACGGGTTCAGGGCCTTACACATTTTTCTGTGATGCATCCCGTACTGGGCTTGGAGCGGTATTGATGCAGGATGGCAAGGTTATTGCTTATGCTTCGAGATAGTTGAAAACCCATGAGAAGAATTATTCGGTTCATGATCTTGAGCTGGCAGCAGTGGTTCATGCCTTAAAAATCTGGAAGCATTATCTATATGGTGTGGCGTGCGAGGTGTACACGGATCACAAAAGCCTACAATATTTATTCAAGCAAAAGGAGTTGAATGTGCGACAGAGGAGATGGTTAGAGTTGCTCAAGGACTATGATGTTACTATCTTATATCACCCAAGTAAAGCCAATATGGTGGCCGATGCGTTGAGTAGAAAATTGATAAGTTGGTAAAATACCAACTTATCTTGCCTTTAAATGACGACATTTAGTATGTTTGAAGTGATAAAATCCAGTATTTAATATTATTTACTTCTATTCTACAGGATAGAATGTGATTTAGAAGTAATGGTGAAGAAACCAAGTGAAAACAAGACAAAAATGAGCTAAAATGGACAAATAATCTGCCCAGGTGAAATACTCTTCGCGAACGCGATAGAGGTATCGCGAACGTGATGGTTCATCAGCCCAGGCTACATGAACGCGATGTCCACTGGCGCGAACGCGATGAAGGATACAAAGTACCTTCGCGAACGCGACAGAGTTACACGCGAACGCGATGTTCAACTTCAGCAACCTTCGCGAACGCGAAGGTAAGCACGCAAACGCGTTGACCAAAATCTCCTATTCATCGCGAACGCGAAAGTAAGCACGCGGACGCGATGAACAAATCTGGCGTGAAGACTGGGAAGTTCTATAATTTTACATTTTCCACCCCAAATCAATTATATACTCGCCCAAAATAGATCTCTCGGGATCTTCTTCATCTTTTAGGATCTTTAGCTTATTTTCAGTAGAGAGAACATTTTTGGAAGCTAGGGTTTTGCACACACACTTGGGTCTTGAAGATTGAAGCTTTTGGTTAAGAATTCCTTATCCATTTATGTTTATTTCTTCATTTCCTTGCTTTGTATTGAATATTTAAGTGTGTAGTATTTATTTCCAACACTTGAATCTTGTTTATGAGAATATTCATGTTTAAAGTGTGGATTAAATAACTTGTTATGCTTATGTATTTGTTAGATGATCTTGTTATTTGAAGCTTAGATTGATTTTATTGAAGTTATTGTTGTGGGTTGTTAATTTGATTTTGATCTTAATTATTTTACTACTAGGCCAACAGTGAAATATTATCTACGAACCTTGAATTAAACTTGACAGAGGAAATTCTTGGTTGCATATAAAATCAAATAGAACAAGATTTAAATCCCGGGCATCGGGTGGAGAATTTGCAATTAAGATAGACATATACTTAGTTGCCTTGTTTGGTTGAATCATAAGAGTGGTAAATGCATTCTTGTTAATATTAATACCATAGACATATAGCTATTGATTTAACTTGGATAGATTAATAAGAACTCGAAAGATTCTTATGAATATTATTAACCTTATAATCAACAATCCGAATAATTCAATAAATCAATTATGAGTATGAAAAGAAGCATGATTACTAGCAATTTCATAACCAATTCAGTGTAATTCCCGAAGCAAATCATACGTGTAGCCATTGATCATATTACTTGTTTTCTTGTTTAGTTTATATTTTCGCATTTAAGTTTAAATACTTTTTCAATCATCATTCTTAGTGTTTGGCGTTGCATAATTAGCAATAATTTTCTTATATACCTAATCGCCTACATATTTTTCTTTGTGGGATTCGACCCCGACTATTAGTTGGGTAAATTATATTGCTGTGACCATATCTATTGTTTTTTAGCAGTCGATTTGGACGTCACCAAAAATGGCGCCGTTGCCGGGGAAAAATTTGGCGGAATTTAGGTTGTTTGAAAAGTAAGCTAAAATGCTTTGATCCAAACTTGTGAATATTTGTGTAATTAATTTTTCTTGCTTATTTTCTTAATTTTGAAAAATGGCATCATATAACAACAATTGGTCAGATGGTAGTTGTTCATACTTTGATGAATCTTGTCCTTATTGTGGAGGACCACATTCGTGGCAAAATTGCTTAAATTCTTCCGGGGATGGATTGTGCACACAATTTCAAACCCATGAGTGGAGTATTTGTGATAAGTGTGGTAGCCAAAATGGTCATTGGGATTATTGTGCTTATTTGTCTTTCCCTTCCCCAAGCCCTTACTATGATGAATCTACTTGTTTTGATGAAAATTATAGGGCCAAGGAAGTAGATGATATGGAAAGTAAAGCTCTTATTATGGATATGATAAGGCAAACAGTTGAGCAACAAGATGAAATTCGACAAGCTATACAAAGAATTAGTGCAACAATCATGATAATGAAAGCCAAAGCGGAGGAGGTGACTAAAGAGAGCGAGTTCTCATCAGAAAATAATATGGAAGAAGCAGAAATAGTGACCCTATCTTGGCTAGAGGAACAAGCTCAATTGATAAAATTTCATGACTTTTTACGTGATGGTCTTTCAAATATGATAGAGCAACTAATAGAAGCAAAAACTGAGCTCCAGCAAGAGATAAACCAATTTGTCTCGGATATCCATGACTTGTATGCTCAAATGAATAAAAAGGTTGAGGCGTTTGATGCCCTACAACCAATTTGTGAGGATACTAGCCAGCTTGTGGAGCAGAAAGAGGAATTTCAGCTATTTGACCAAAATATTGTTAACGATGCTGACAAAAATATGGAATTAGAGTCAATCGGTGTAAATGTGAATGTGGTTGAGATTGACTCTAGTTTGGGGAAAAATGAGGATGTCAAGGTCAAAGTGCAATTGCAAAGTGAAGGTTTGAAATCACATTCTCTGGCATTTTTCAACATTGGACTTATGTGGTGATACGGGAGTTGAACTACACGAGTCAATGGAAGATTGCAAGGAATAAAAATTCATGCCTTACATTTTACAATTTGAAGAGACAAGAAATCAAAATGACATTCCTTACTTGAAAGCCAAGCAGTGCAAAATGAAGATTTTAAGCATTGGCTTGAGTATCAAATTACCCCCCCCGTTGCTCGTGGTCACAAGCTTGATTCCAATCTAGGTGCCCAATTTATATCATCCAAGTGGCGAGAAAAGTGGTAATGTTGTTTGAGTCGTGCAACGACATTAAATGCGGCGCTTGGTGGGAGGCAATCCATCGTTTTCAAAATTTTTAGTCGTTTTTCAAAATTTTTCATCATTTTTAAATTTTCTTTTTTGTAATATCTTAGAATAATATTTTTAACTAATCTGCCAAGTTTCAGATTTTTTGGAGTTGATTTGAGTAGGTCGGGTTGTTCCAGAGTGCAAAAACCAGTAGCTGTCAGCACTATACAAGTGCAGAAAAGATTTCTTCAGCGCGTTCGCGTGACACAAACGCGTTCGCGAAGCTTCAGAGTTTTCAACTCAGAGCGTTCACGTGTCATCACGTCGCGTTCACGTGGCCAGAAGAAATTTCCTCAACGCGTTCACGTTAGTCCCTATCGCGTCCGCGAAACTTGGAGAAACATCCTTCGCGTACGCATAGCCACGTCGCGAACGCGAAGGGTCAGGTTGGTAAAAAGAAAATTCCGCTACGGGAATGGGATATTTCCCAAAATGTTTGCCCAAAAACTCCTAACCCTAACTCCTTTTCGGCCAAAATTAAAAACAAGTGCAAATTAGTTAGATTCTTCTTGAAATCATCTCCATTGCTAAGGTATGTAATCTTCACTCTCCTCTAAACTAAATTTTTATTCTTTCCCTCTGTTTCGTTGGTATAAAATCTGAGAATAGCCATTGTAGTGTTGTTTTTTTTGGTTCAAGTTTTTCAAGTTTAAATTGCAAATTAGTGCTTGAAAATTTGTGTTGCTTGCTGGGTGAGGTTGGTTGAGTGTGAGTGTTTAATTGTGTGAAAATTTTGGGTAAAAATTAGCACCCAAAGCTGTTAAATGTGCACAAACAACTAAGGCACACAGTGTGCTTGAAAAAATGCCTCAATGAAACTGAAAATTTCTGGGCGAAGAAGAAGCCTTCGCGTACGCGAAGCTCCCAACGCGAACGCGTGAGCACCAAAAATTAACGCATCGCGAACGCGGTCATACCTTTGCGAACGTGAAGGTATGCAAGTTCTGAAATTTTTTTACTCTTCGCGAATGCGTCTGGGTGATCGCGAACGCGAAGAGCAAATAACTGGCATTCCCAAAACTGGCAAAAACAGTAGCTTTGCACAGCTCTGTTCGGGACCTTTGCCGCCCATTTCTTTAGCTTAAATACTTCCTAATACATTGTTTTAAGTGTTCAAATGAGCGTTTAACATTGCTGGTCGATTTTGTAGGCATTTTGGACTTAAAATGGAATCAGAACATCAAGAAATGGCACAGGAACATGTGTTCAGACCGGGACAGGAGGAAGCTTATGACCATAACAGGTTTCTATCTGCAGCATGCGAGCGAAAACACGATGAACTGCTGTCCAAAATGATTATTCGGGAAAGAGGAATAAATTTGGAAAAGGTGGAGGAGAAAATGCCCGAGTTCTATGCATGCTTCATGGAGAGCTACTGGATGTGTTTTGCTCACTACTGGAAAATTGACCTATGGCTACGCAGGGAAAACCGTTACAATAGGAAAGAAAACCGTTGCCATAGGTGTACTGCTACGGTTCAGTGTCCGTTCCACGAGCTTCCGTGACTATAGAGTTTATGGAACGGTTTTTGGAACGGTTCCAATTTCCGTTGCTATAGCACAGTCTATTGTTACGGTTTTCCCTCCTCCTGTTGGAACGATTATTCCTGTCAATTGCAACGGTTAATAACCGTTACCATAACGTTAAATGCAACGGCCTTAAACCGTTACTATATCTATCAAATCCGTTACATATATAATAGAAATGGCAACGATTTCATTAAGCTATTGCAACGGTTAAACTATCTATTGCAACGGTTAGAGATTGTTTTGGAACGGTTTGTAGATACTATGGCAACGGTTCACTAACATATTGCAACGGTTGTTAGATTATTTTGGAATGGTTTGCAGGTCCTATGGCAACGGTGATCTAACTATTGCAACAACTTTTATGTGATTTTGGAACGGTTTGCAGGTCCTATAGCAACGGTTTTCAGACCCCGTGGCAACGGTTTTGTTACCTGTTACAATTTAATTGAATTCAATAAAGTGCCCCTGTTGTAAATAAAGATTTTACGTAAATATACAATAAACTATAAAACACTAAAATTTATATAAACACATAATGAAACTTTTGATAATCCAAATTGTCGGACAAGTTAATTATAAATCCATAGATAGTAATTAAACCAATAACAATATGATATTTCAATATCAAAAGTTTTAAAATGTTTTGATAACAAACATTCCTAGAAACCGCCACATGCATCTACAACAATCAATAATTCAAAATTCAAGTAAGGTCTAGATCTTCATCACTCCCTCCGTCTTCCATCTCTTCATTTACTCCACCTACAAAAGAGTAGTATAAAGTGAGATTTGCAAAATGGAAATGCCACCAATGGAGTATGAAACTAGAAATGTAAAGCAGGAAATAGAATTGAATGCTATGAAGGGGCAAATGGGATCAAAAACTAGAGGCGTTTCTTTGACTTGGAATGACTTATGGGTTACTGTCTCCACCAGAAAAAGTGACAGAAAAGCAATACTTCAAGGTCTCACTGGTTATGCTCGTCCTAGTGATACACAACAGTACTATCAAGCATCAGCACATCTTGTTATGATTCAACACCTATTTGACCAAGTGGTTCTACAGATATAACAAAAGACCAAGTTGTTCACTGCAAACAGAAAACTATCAGTAATCACAGAGTCAATAGTTAACAGAGTTGGTGATGAAAAAGCTTCAAAGGTTATTCTGTACATCAGAGTTGGTTAACAGCTTCAATAGTTAACAGAGTTGGTGATTTGACTCTTGTTAAGCAGTATGTATGTAGATTAACAACTTCAATAGTTAACAGAGTTGGTGATTTGTCTGACAAGCTTGTACCTACTTCGTTCATTCCAAAAAAGTATGTAGATTCACAGTATAAGAACCTAGACTTTTAGAGAATAAGCATTTTCTTCTTTCTTCTTTTTTATTCTGCGACCTTCAAGCACAAATGGTTCAGTTTCCATTTTAATTGATGGTTCTGTTTGGTATTAGCTAATACAAGCCTTATGTGTTGATGCTTCAATAATAAGCTCAACAAGATAAAACTTGCTTACAGTGACTGTTTCTTACCAAACCAGCCACTGGCCCATTGCTAGTAGAAGATATTATTTCAATTTTCTCCTTGTTATACCATGACATACAGAATGGTAGAATGATTCTCCCTGCCCACTTAAGTTGTTTAACTGAAAGTGGCCTTTTGACTTTAAGTCTTTGAGATAAGTTCATAGAAAACCATTCTAGTCTCAAGCCATTATCAAACTCCAATGGTTAATCCTGGAGTGCAGCTCACCTTGTGATTAAAGCATATTCAAAAAAAATTCTAATTCACAACAATGGCAATACATTGTCAATCCTTACATGTAACTTGATCCACATTAAAAGAGGTAACAGTCTTAGGCACTTAGCTTATAAATCCCAATTCTTAGTCATTCATATATTCCACTATCTATCTTAATAACCTTCGGTAAAGAAAACAAATCCTTCTAGGTTTTTGACAGGCACAAAAGAGAATGCTGATCCCTTGTAAAATACCAAGTAGAAACTTATTTTCATTGAGCTTTCAAAATAATTACTACTAGTATTTTTCATCAAGGACAAAAAGAATGTCGGCCTATTGCTAAATGATGACTTATGGAGAAACTTATGTAAAGAATTCAACAAAAACTGACTAGACTAGTTCCATCGATTAATAGAAGATGATCAAACTCTATTATAAAATAATTTTAAATAATAATAAAGAGCAGGAAAATGCATCAACTTGCTTGCAAAGGAAGCCACAATTGGCTGAACATCAGGAGTCCAACAGAATTCTCGAATAGCCACATACACACCCACGTAGTCTCTCGTCCAAAGCTTCTGCCCGATCCTCCAAACAGCCACCACCTCAGGCCGGCCCTCCTTTATTGCGGCAGGTATCTTCTTCCACAGAAATCGTGCACTATTACTGCAAAAGTACCACAATAAAGAATGCAACCCTGATCAATTCATGTTGCATCATTTCTAAAATTTCCTATTACATTTTCCAAAAGTTCTTTACTAAAAATATATGCTTGTGTACTTTTAAAAGGTTAACCTTAAGGAGAGAAAAATGAACCTTGAAGAAGCAAATAAGTATACACAAATACAGTTAGTTATATAAGAGAACTTTCTGCATTATGGAAACCAAACGTCAATTTTTCAGCACTATTCGCCAAGCCTCCAGTGTCAATATCTCGGCGCATCATCCCAAATACTGAAGCTGCTACTTTCATTCGGTACTGCTGCTTCCTTGATGTGGGAACTGGGAACTGGGAACTTCCTAATATGCCAGGATTGATTGATGGCAGCGACTCATCCACCAGGTTTTGGGAAACTGGAAACTCGATCAATTGAAGAGGAGCTTGATAATTTGCAGAGAAACTCGATGAATTCTAGAGAAGCTTGATAATTTGCAGAGCTATGAGCGCTTATCGCAAGATACGAATGAATTAGGGCTTTTTAATTTTTAGGGTTTTTCCTATATATATTTTTAATTAATAAAACTAAAATAATAATAATAACTAGATATGGGCCCCACCGTATTTTAGCGGGTGTTAATATTTGGGGTGAAAATAAAGGAGGGAACTTAAATCACCGTACCATATATGTGTAACCGTTACCATATATGTACCTATGGCTACAGTTATCCGAACCGTTGCCATATATGACTCTAAAGGGACGGTTATTTATCCTATTGCAACGGTTTTATTGCTAAGTGTTCCAGTAGCTCCAGCAATTGTTTGTAACGGTTATAACCGTAACAGTAGAGGACCTATAGCAACGGTTATGGATCCGTAGCCAAAAAAAGCGTTGCCATAGCTCCAATTTCTAGTAGTGGCTGAGCCGCTTATCAACGCCAACCACACGGTTGTTTTGGAATTCTATGCAAATGTTACACGAACTGATTTCCAGGGTGTGTTGGTAACTACTGTGCGAGGTGTGAAAGTTCCTTTCAACTCTCAAGTGATCAATGCTATTTATGACCTCCCCAATATTGACAACGAGGTTTACAAAGAGAGAGAAAGAGCAGGGGGCAACCAGTGGCTAATAGACAGGCTGCACGGCGGAGTCGCTCCAAAATGGTTAACATTACAGAAGAGGGTGGACTCTCATGATTTTACAACTGAAGCAAAATTATGGCTTTCCATCATTTTTTCCAGAGTGTCACCTTCCACAAATGACACTGATGTAACAATGGATAGAGCTCTCATGATTGCTTGCTCTCATCGAGGGATTGCCTGTGAATGTGGGGGAGCATATTGTTCGAGAAATTGAAGAAGCTGCTAATGGTAGATCTAAGAGTCTATTCTTTCCCTCTTTGATCACCAGGTTGTGTTATGATGCAGGGGTACTTAAACGCCCCAATGATGTCGAGAAGGGCCCCGGCAAGCCAATGATCCATCCTTTACTAAAACGGGGGCCAAGCGACAAACAAAAAAAGGCGCATTGATGTAGCCTCCCCTTCATTCGGGCAGTTCACGGAGATCACCACTGACCCTGCTGGATCCTTTGACCCCGTGGGACTCCTCCAGTCTGGACCATACACTATGAGACATCTGTCTAGTCAAATCTATGGGGTTGATGCACATGTTAGGCAGCTGATAGCTGGCCTTCCCACTGGCCCATCTGGAGCAAGCACATCTGGGACCAACACCTCTGCAGGAGCTAAAGCCCCACCAAACCTGGAAGATATTGCTAAGAATCAAAAAGATATGACAACTCAGATGGAGGCCATGAACACCAGACTGGAAAACATGAGCCGCAGGCAGGGAAAAATAGAAAAGCGGCAAAGGAAATTCAAGGAGCATGAGAAGAAGAATAGCAAGCTGATAAACACATAATGCAGAAGCTGGGCACACTTTGTGGTTCACGGGACTCGCATGATGATGATGATCATGCAGACATGGATCTTAAATTTCCCACCACATCCAGTTCTGATTGATGCAGTATTCAGGGAGCACTTTCCACCATTTTTTTACTATATCACATTTAGTTGCATTGGGGACAATGCAATATCTATTGTTGGGGGGTAGCTTCTTGTAGAACTGCTATAGTTATATTTTTTTATGGATATTTGGCAGATTCTATATTTTTTTTTGTCATGTGTGGTATTAGTATAATGAAAGTATTATGTTTAGTACGTGGTTTTCATTAGCTTCTTCATGTTTTTGTTGTTTATTTTCTTTATTTATTTTATTTTATTGTTATATTTGATATTAGTGGAGATATCCTTGGTTTTCTTTATACCACGGTTCTTTTTCCAAGGATGCAAATTTATTTTTCTTTTCTTGAACCGGGTAATTATAGAAATAAATTATAGGGAGTTAGTTTTGTGGTTAGATTTAGTTTTTTTTGTTAATTTGAGTAAATAAATGGGTTGAGTTGGGATTTGTGCCCATTTATAAAAATGTGATTTGCTTGGTACCAACATATTTTAAACCTTGGCATATGAATATTTGGTTGGTGAAAAAGATAACAATTGAAGTAAGAAAAAGTCATGACCTTTTAGATTCAATTTTTGGCTCTTTAATTCACTAAATAGCTTCTTGTATGCTATATAACCTTCTTAAGTCATTTGTGTTAATTGGATTGTAGATTTGTATTCCATTTGAGTTTTCATGTGCCGGTGTGGTGAGATTTATTTGTAGGTTCTTTAGTAGTACTTGTGGTCTAGAACTTGCCCGGAATGTGTTTTGAGGCGAAATTATAGACTAACTTAATTTAAAAAATGATATTAGGCTTTTTTTGGATCGCTAGTATATTTTATATTTCCTACCCTTAAATATTATCCCTAGTCAACCAATTTTGAGCCTTTAACCTTATTCTTTGACAACCATGTTACATGCTTAAACCATTTGTTCCTAAATGATATATCTTTTAGCACCCTACTTCCCTAAAGTACCTTGAAAGTGTTTATGTAGGCTAAAAGCCTAAGTTTGGGGGTGAAAGTTGGGAAAGTTGTGATATGGAATTGATTTGAGAAGGTGAAAGGTATCTAAAAGAATTGGTTAATTGGATTGTGAAAAGAAAAATGTATATATATGTATATATATATATATATATATATAATATGTTGATAAAAGTTGTAAATAAAGGACTAGAGGTGGATTGAAAAGTGAAACAAGGGTGGAAAATATCTTTGAAGGAAGTAGCTTTAATTTTGATATTGTAGTGTTTTGGGAGGTTCTAAGTCACTTTAACCAAAAAATTTTCTTACCTTAACCAAATACCTAAACTACAACCTTTTAAGTCCTAATTAATTTTGAATCAAGTTGTCTACATTAGTGGAGGAATACATAAAGGGCAAGCCTATGGTACTACTTGTATGCATTTGAACATCTTTTTGAGAGTGAGTTAATTTTTTCCATTTGATATCCCAAATTTGATTTAAATTGAGATTTATGAGTGTGGGATCCTCTCTTAAAGGTAAGGGCACATGAAAATTTAGTTGTGAATCTAATCTCATTTTCAATTGATAAGAATGACCAAAGAAAGTTGATTGTGATAAAGAGGAAAATTTTGAAGCTTTAGTGTCATGACTTGGTTGTTACTTTGATTTGCATTAGTGTTTGAGCACTTGAAGTATAATGAAGTTAATGTGAAGTGCTCAATAGTTCATATGCTTTGGAGTAATTGTTGGTACCAATCGAAGTCATGTTTTTGTAATTAAAGTAAATTTTCTTTTTAATTGGCTTGGTGTGTTGAGGATATGAGGTTGATTTAGTCACTTGTGAGGAGATTTTATCATTTTCATTGCTTGGGGACAAGCAATAGTTTAAGTTTGGGGGTGTGATAAGTTGGTAAAATACCAACTTATCTTGCATTTAAATGACGACATTTAGTATGTTTGAAGTGATAAAATCCTGTATTTAATGTTATTTACTTCTATTCTACAGGATTGAATGTGATTTAGAAGTAATGGTGAAGAAACCAAGTGAAAACAAGACAAAAATGAGCTAAAATGGACAAATAATCTGCCTAGGTGAAATACTCTTCGCGAACGCGATAGAGGTATCGCGAACGCGATGGTTCATCAGCCCAGGCTACGCGAACGCGATGTCCACTGGCGCGAACGCGATGAAGGATACAAAGGACCTTCGCGAATGCGACAGAGTTACACGCGAACGCGATGTTCAACTTCAGCAACCTTCGCGAACGTGAAGGTAAGCACGCGAATGCGTTGACCAAAATCTCCTATTCATCGTGAACGCGAAGGTAAGCACGCGGACGCGATGAACAAATCTGGCGTGAAGACTGGGCAGTTCCGTAATTTTACATTTTCCACCCTAAATCAATTATATACTCGCCCAAAACAGATCTCTCGGGATCTTCTTCATCTTTTAGGATCTTTGGCTTATTTTCAGTAGAGAGAACATTTTTGGAAGCTAGGGTTTTGCACACACACTTGGGTCTTGAAGATTGAAGCTTTTGGTTAAGAATTCCTTATCCATTTATGTTTATTTCTTCATTTCCTTGCTTTGTATTGAATATTTAAGTGTGTAGTATTTATTTCCAACACTTGAATCTTGTTTATAAGAATATTCATGTTTAAAGTGTGGATTAAATAACTTGTTGTGCTTATGTATTTGTTAGATGATCTTGTTATTTGAAGCTTAGATTGATTATAGTGAAGTTATTGTTGTGGGTTGTTTATTTGATTTTGATCTTAAATATTTTACTGCTAGGCCAATAGTGAAATATTATCTACGAACCTTGAATTAAACTTGACAGGGGAAATTCTTGGTTGCATATAAAATCAAAATAGAACAAGATTTAAATCCCGGGCATCGGGTGGAGAATTTGCAATTAAGATAGACATATACTTAGTTGCCTTGTTTGGTTGAATCATAAGAGTGGTAAATGCATTCTTGTTAATATTAATACCATAGACATATAGGTATTGATTTAACTTGGATAGATTCATAAGAACTCGAAAGATTCTTATGAATATTATTAACCTTATAATCAACAATCCGAATAATTCAATAAATCAATTATGAGTATGAAAAGAAGCATGATTACTAGCAATTTCATAACCAATTCAGTGTAATTCCCGAAGCAAATCATACGTGTATCCATTGATCATATTACTTGTTTTATAGTTTAGTTTATATTTTCGCATTTAAGTTTAAATACTTTTCAATCATCATTCTTAGTGTTTGGCGTTGTATAATTAGCAATAATTTTCTTATATACCTAAACGCCTACATATTGTTCTCTGTGGGATTCGACCCCGACTCTTAGTTGGGTAAATTATATTGCTGCGACCGTATTTATTGCTTTTTAGCAGTCGATTTGGACGTCACCAAAAGTCTTCCACTATGGGTAGTCTCGCTTATATACCGGTCAGTCAGAGACCACTTGCTCTAGATGTCCAAGCCATAGCCAATCGGTTCATGAGACTAGACATTTCTGAGGCTAGCAGGGTGTTAGCCTGCATGGTCGCTCGTTCTTCTCTATTAGAGCGTATCCGTGAATGGCAATTTGATGATCCTTATTTGCGTGACTTGAGCGATACTGTACAGCAGGGAGGTTCCATGAAGGTAACTCTAGATGATGACGGAGTATTAAGATTGCAGGGGCGAGTTTGTGTGCCCAATGTGGAGGGGATTCGAGAGTTGATCCTAGCGGAGGCCCACAGTTTACGGTATTCTATTCACCCGGGCGCTGCGAAGATGTATCAAGACTTACGATAGCACTATTGGTGGCGTAGGATGAAGAAAGACATCGTTGCGTATGTTGGTGGTGTACTCCAGAGAATTGAAATTCCCGAGTGGAAACGGGAGCGGATTACAATGGACTTTGTTACTGGACTTCCTTTGACTCAAAGGAAATTTGATGCTATTTGGGACATTGTTGATAGGCTGACCAAGTCAGCACACTTCATTCCAGTATCTATCTCTTACACATCGGAGAAACTAGCAGAGATTTACATCAGGGAGATTGTTCGCCTTCATGGGGTGCCGATGTCTATTATCTCAGATCGGGGTACGCAGTTTACCTCGCATTTCTGGAGAGCGGTCCAGTAGGAGTTAGGCACCCAGGTTCAGTTGAGTACAACTTTTTATCCTCAGACGGACGGTCAGTCCGAGAGGACTATTCAGATCCTAAAGGACATGCTCCAAGCCTGTGTCATTGATTTTGGAGGCTCGTGGGATCGGTTTCTGCCATTAGCAGAGTTCGCCTACAACAACAACTACCAGTCTAGCCTTCAGATGGCTCCGTATGAGGCGTTGTATGGTAGGCGATGCCGGTCTCCAGTCGGATGGTTTGAGCTAGGAGAGGCTCGATTGCCGGGTACAAACTTAGTTCAGGAGGCCTTAGACAAGGTCAAGACTATCCAGGAGAGGTTGCGTTCAGCTCAGTTTAGACAGAAGACTTATGCGGATCGTAAGGTCGGAGATATGGATTTCATGGTTGGTGAGCGGGTATTGCTCCGGGTATCGCCTATGAAGGGCGTGATGAAGTTCGGAAAGAAGGCAAGCTCAGTCCTAGGTATATTGGTCCATTTGAGATTTTGGACCGAGTGGGAGAGGTGGCTTACAGGCTAGCACTTCCACCTAGCTTATGATCCGTACATCCAGTTTTTCATGTGTCTATGCTTCGGAGGTACCACGGCCATCCTACACATGTGTTAGACTTCAGTATTGTCCAATTGGGAAATGATCTATCTTACAAGGAGGAGCCGGTGGCCATTCTAGACCGACAGGTTCGACAGTTGAGGTCGAAGAGTTTTCCTTATGTGCATGTTTAGTGGAGAGGTCATCCTCCTGAGGTATCGACCTGGGAGTCCGAGTCTAATATGCGGAGCCGTTACCCACATTTGTTCCCCGACTCAGGTGCTTCATTCTCTTTTCCGTTCGAGGATGAACAGTTGTTTAGAGGTGGAGCATATGTCGACCCAAAGGGTCATCACCTAATTTCCTTATTTTTACCGCGCTTCCGAGGCCTTGAAAACCTCATTTTATATTGACTCGATTTACGTGCATAGTCCGAGCATGTAGTCAGAAAATATTTGTGTTAGAATATGTGAATTTTATAGAAAATTTGAAGAAATTTGATATTAATATTGATATGGTTGACTTCGATCAACATTTTTGGTAAACGGACCCGGATCCGAGGTCGAACAGTCCCAGAAGGTCCGTATGAAAATATGGGACTCGGGCATGCGTCTGGAGTCGAATTCTGAGGCCTAGAGCCGAAGATATGAAGTTTTCTGTTAAATTGTTTTTGCTGAAATTATTAAATGAAAATGGATTAAATGACCATGGTATCAGGCTCGTATTTTAGTTCTGACACCCGGTACAAGTCTTAAATATTATTTAAGTACTTCCTACAAAGTTTGACGACATTTGAACGTCGTTTGATGTGTTTTGAACCTTGAGTTCCAAATTTGAAGGTTTATGAAGTTTAAAGGAAGAAATCATGAATTTGAGGCTTGATTTTATGAAAACGATGTTATATTGGCAATTTGATTGCGCGAACAAGTTCATAGTATGTTTTTGAGTTGTGTGCATGTTTGGTTTGGAGCCCGAGGGATCGGGTAAAGATTTGATAGGCAGCTAGAGCATATTTTGAATAATAATACAGCTGGTATTTTCCCCCAGCTGATATCTTCGCAATTGCGAAGAAATATTCGCAATTGCGAGATGACTCAGATTTAGCCTTGGTTCGCAAATGCGAAGTTGGCAGGTAAATGCCTTGACTCGCAAATGCGAATAAAATCTCGCAAATGCGAAGCCTTCAGAAAACAACTCAAGTTCGCAAATGCGACCAAAATGTCGCAAATGCGAGGGCCACAGTTTTGAGCTTAGTTCGCAAATGCGAACTGATTCTCGCAAATGCGAGGGCCACAGTCAAAACCAACTAAGTTTGCAATTGTGAACAAATGTTCGCAATTCCCATATCCGCAGCTGTGCAATCTGATACTTAAACAAATTTTAAACCCTTTTTCACCATTCTTTCAAAACCCAACACACCATACACGATTCTCCAAGAGCAATATCACTCCAAATCACTTGTAATTCACTTTTTGCTTAATTCTTTAAATTCTTAACATCATTAAACATGTTATCCAAGAGAAATCGAAGGTTTTCATGGTTGAAATTGTTGTTTGTGGGTAGAACCTAGGTTTTTCATAAATTGGGGAATTGGACCTCGATTTGAGGTCCAATTTCGAAATAAATTATATAATTGAACTTATGAGGGAATGGGTAATCAAATTTTGGTCCGAACCCGGGTTTTGACCACGTGAGACCGGGGGCGTTTTGGGAAATTTTGGGTTAAACTTTGAGAAAATCATTCTTATGCATCCAAACTAATTCACATAGTATTTATTAAAGTAATTGAACCAATTGTGATTAGATTCGAGCGAGTTGAAGGTTGAAATTCGAGGTAAAGCGATAGTTGAAGGTTAATTGGACTTCAAGGCTTGAGGTAAGTGTTTGATCTATCCTAGCTTGAGGGAATAGGATTGAATGTGCTAATCGCTATGTGATCGAGTGCGGTGTATAGGCTGTGGTGACGAGCATCTATACACTGGCGTCTAGCATGACAGTGAGTCGTTTGTTGACATATATTGTGAAGTTGATTATTGTTTCCCTTATCGGGACTTTATTGTGAAGTTGATTATTGTTTCACTTGCCGGGACTTTATTGCGAAGTTGATTATTGTTTCCCTTGTCGGGACTTTACAGTGATGATTATTGTTTCCCTTGCCGGGATAGTTCATATTATTTGTTTCATTCTTTTGCCCTTAACTGTGATTTTTATTTGGGTGAAGAAAAGTGATAATGCACGAAGGGTGATGTCGTGCCTTATTTTACTATTATGCACGAAGGATCATGTCGTGCCTTATTTTACTGATTATGCACGAAGGATCGTGCTGTGCCTTGTTTTACTGATTTTGCACGAAGGATCATGTCGTGCCTTATTTTACTAATTATGCACGAAGGAACATTCTGTGCTGTTGTTATTTAAACCATGCACGAATGATCATGCTGTGCCATGGATGTGAGGATGAGAGTAAAAGCACGAAGGGTGATACCGTGTGCTTCTATTTGCTTATTTGGTAAGGATGAGAGTAAAAGCACGAAGGGTGATGTCGTGCACTTTTATTTGATTATTTGGTGAGGATGAGAGTAAAAGCACAAAGGGTGATACGTGCACTTTTATTTGATTATTTGGTGAGGATGAGAGTAAAAGCACGAAGGGTGATGCCGTGCAACTATTAAATTTGTTGTTTTGGTAATAGCTGTTTTTATTACACTCTGATTCTCTTTACTGATTTATTATATGTTGCTGATTGTGTTCCCCCAGCATGATACATGTTTTGTTAGTTGTATTATTCGATAATTATGTTATTTTGTGGTATATACATTATATAGAACTGCACAGGTTTTTGTGAGTGCCTGGTCCTAGGCTTGTCACTACTTTGCTGGGATAGGACAGGCACTTACCAGCACATGGGGTCGGATTGTGCTGATACTGCACTTCTATGCATTTTTGCACAAGTCGAGGTTTCGAGCAGGAGTAGCAGCAGTAGAGTACTTGTGGGATTTCTGTGCTTCCGAGACTGAGGTAACTTGCTGGCGTCCGCAAGCCCGGCATCTCCTCTATTTATTTTTATTATTGTTGTGGTCTCATTGTTCCGAGATAGACGGTTGTTAATTATTTTCTTACAGACCATTATTTGTAGTTATTCCTTAGTAGTTCGTGAGTTGGTGACTCCACATCTTGGGTAGAGGAATTGTGTCAGTTGTTTTACATTATTATTATTCATCTCATATTCAAAAGACTTCCGCATTTAACAATTTGAGTAATTATTCTTGATATTAAATATGAGAACAAAAATGATGGTATGAATAGGAAAATGTGAATGAGTTGGCTTGCGTAGCTACCACGAGTAGGCACCATCACGATCCTGATGGTGGGGGAAATCCGGGTCGTGACACTTATTGCCCGAACAGTTCATACTGGGTAAGAGGAGATCACTGAATTTGAGATCAGTGCAATCTGAGTATATAAAGTAAAATTAAAGAGCTAAGACCATTGTTTGGCTCAGAATGATATGATAGTTCTTGCCAAGAGTATAGGACTAATGCATTATTGTTTCAGTTGTAGTTAAGAATGTGTACAGGTCTCATCCGTCGTGTCAGTATTGTAAGAATTTGGATAAGACCCGTGTATGTCATGCAGAGCATGGGATGTGTAGTGATTCCTCCTAAGTGATTAGATAAATAATATTCGGATGATTAAGGAAAATGATATTGTTAAGTGGAAGTGATTTGATGAGAGTATATGTCTCAGAAAAAGGTAATGTGATTAAACTGATTATATTTCAGCAGTATTGCGGTATGTTTTTGGTGGGTCCACTAGTGGTATTCGGGTTTGCTTGGTAGCACATGTAAATATTGAGTATCTGTCGTGAAACGATTGGGTATCAAATGTGTTCATGTATTCACATGGTGGAAACTGGAATCAGGTATAGTGATTTGTGGGTTATATGGAGTTGAAGATTGGGTGTTCTCAAATACAACCTATGCAGTGGTTGTGGATAGTGTGTATTGGTACTTAGCGGTTATTGGGGGATTTGAGTTCCGAGTGGGTCTTCCTTTTCTTGATATGTTAGATTGTGGATGTGAGCACGTGATTTTTGCCCTATATGAGAATTACTCCCAAAAATTCAAAATAAAAGAGTTTTGTGTTGTTTGCAATTGTTGTGAATTTAGTGTCATTTTTAAAAAATAATGACAATATATATATATATATATATATATATATATATATATATATATATATATATATATATATATATATATATATATATATATATATATATATATATCGCATTTGCATTTAGGATTTAATTCTACAATTAGGAGTAATTAATTTTATCTTACAAAAATGAAAATCACAAAAATAGGCATTTTTTGCATTTTAGCCTTTAATGTCCAAATTGTGTGATTGTATTTTAATTACCATTTAAAATTAGGTGACAATTATTATTATGAGATTAGTATTTCAAGATAATTTTAGTTTTTATAAATTAATCTTAGTATTTTGGGCTTTATTAATTAGGAAGTTGAATAATGGAGAAGAACAAAATAGAAAAAAATTGGATTGGGCCATCTTGCAAATTAAGTTACAAGCCCAATCCTAAGAAACCTTACCCAACCCAAAACCCCTTGGCCCAAGAAGAAAATTTCAGATTTTTTTAGCAAAAAATAATCATAATTACATGACATAAAGTAGTGGGGAGCAAGGAAATCAAGGAAGAAAACAAGGAGAGGAAAACATGGATTAGTGGGTTTTCTTTAAATTAAAAAAATATTTTCTTTTTAATAAAAAATCTGAAAATTTTCGAAATTCTTGCCTATAAATAGAAGAGAGGATTTATGAAAAAGAGGGGGAAAAAAGAGAGGAAAAATCGGAATAGAAGAAAAAATAAAACAATTCCCTGCTGTAGTATACACTAGATATACACTCTGGATACAGAAGTATACACGGAAAAAATGCAATTTTTGAGAGTTTCTTTTGCGAAGTGAAAAGAGTTCAAAGCTAGAAAGCCAAAACAAAGAGAAAATCTGGAAAATATTTTTCTTTTCTATTTTTTACTGGTTTGTTTTTGTTTTTCTCCGTATTGTTGGGATTTTCGGGATTGAGGTGTTGAAGCTACTGCTGGTTGTTACTGTTGTTGTCGCTGTATTTTCACCACCTTGTTGATTTGCCATTTTCCCATTCTTTTCAAAACCAGGTACATATCTCTTTCACTTGAAGCTGTAATGGTGAATTGTTGAAATAAAAAATGAAGATCTGGATCCGATTATTTGCTGTCCTGTAGTTTATGTTTAGTGTTGTTAGTTTAGATTTGTAATTTATCTATTGAAGTATTCTGTAGTAGCTGAAAAACGAAAAACAAAAACATTGTAATAACTAGTAGTATAGTAGCAATAGTGTATCACATAGCTTAATTAGGTAATAGATCTTAAAACATGGGTTAGTTAATAATAATTTCAAAAAATCGGTTGGTTACTTACTCACAATAGATTCATAAGTCTTAATCACATATCAGATGTCATTTACACATAGATAAGCTTAAAAATAGGAAATGTTAGATTAGATAGTGCTTTAATCATGTTTTAGGTTAATAATCTGGTGATAAAACAAGCCATATTGAAATCAGTAGCATAATATAAATAGGTCTCTGAGTTATTTATTTACGGATATTGATACAATTTAATTAGAACCATCTTTGTAATGTAAAAATGCCTAGTACATAACGAAACTGGTAATTTAAATATTCGTGAGTAGTTAATCAGTTAATTCAGATCCATAGTTAATTAGTTTAATCATTCTTTAAGTCCATTATGTAATCCGTCGCTTTCTCAAATTAGGTATTAACTGGTATTAACTTCAAAACGCTAGTGTAAGAAGAAGAAGTAGTTTGTTAGTTCTGATTTATGGTAATAAATAATTAATTTGTAGCTAATGTATGATATTGATTTCCTTCACTGAATAAATAAAAGTGCTTTCCATTTCAAATGTGTATCTTTGTTCTGTTGCTTCAATTGTTTCCAATTTTATTTAGTTTGGGCCCAAGGCATGTTATGGGCCCGAATCTCTGTATAATGCTAATTGGGCTGGCGATAGAATGCCCGAATCAGGTCTGGTTCTTTAAGAACCTGGACCTGTTTTTAATGTAGCAAATCCTTATTCTGGAAATCCAGGCCCCATTGAATAACAAAATTACGGGCCTGGAATGTTTAAATATTAGAAATCGATTAAGGAAAAAACAAATGTAGAAAACATAGCCAAATACTAGTATTGAATCCTTTAATGAAAATTGGGATGAGCCTCGCCCGAATAACAAACACCGGGGCCCCCATTTAGTAATAAGATAACATAGTAGAACCGGAGAGGCTAATAGCAAATTCCATAGCCTCTCCCCAAAGTTAAAAGCCGATAGACGTTATTTAGGGCACGATGTTAATGTACTTTCCATTGAACGAGTGTGCACTTGGTGCGACTTAAATCCAAATCTCGGCAAAGCTGAAATACACCGAAAGTCATAGGCGTACTGGTTGCGGTATGACTCGAGGCATGTTTTCGCGATGCCGCAAATTCTTTAAAATAATACCTAATGTAAAAAGAATTATATGTTGTTTAAAATCTATAATTGAGTCAAACAAGAGTCGGGAACGACAATTGAGCGACCGTGCTAAAACCACGGAACCCGGGAATGCCTAACACCTTCTCCCGGGTTAACAGAGTTCCTTATCCGGATCTTTGCTTCGCAGACATTTTTATGAGTCAAATTCCTCGGATTCGGGATTAACCGGTGACTTGGGACACCATTATCTTTCCTAAGTGGCGACTCTGATTAATCTCAACAAAATCCCGAACCGATTGTCCTTTAATTGGAAAAACTCCTTCCCTTACGTTATTTTTATCCGTTTCGGATATTTGAGCATCGGGGTATACCCTACGAGCGTATTTATATTTATGCTTATGTGGGGTAGTAAAAAGGGAGGTGTGACAGCTCTGGCGACTCTGCTGGGGAACCCAACCCCGAACCTCGGTTTCAAGGTTTAAGAACTCGAGCTCCTTAGAATTGTCGTTCGTGTTATTGTTTGACTTCATTATATGATTTGAACAACATGTTATGTGCTTTATCGCTTTGATATTGTGTGAATTGTATATAAAATTGTGCCGAAAACCTTTCTCTCTTCGCCCCGGGGATGTGCTTACTGGTTGAGACTCCCCTTTCTGTTAAAGTCACCTTAAATTAAGAAAATAGAGGCCGGATAAGTTACAAAGCCGATTGACTCCGCGGGTCACCGGTACGTAGCCCCCTCCTCGATTCGAGTTGTCCGCTCGGGTACACGGTCTAGCACTCTATGAAATCGTAAGATTTTGAACATAGGTCTAGGACGATTATTTGCATCATATCTGACTTAGGGGACTCAACATAGGGGTTGGGTCCGTCTAGGACAGGTGACCCGGTAATTAAGATCGAGCATATTATGTGTTGCATTTTTAATTGTCCTTGATCATTATGCGGACCGGCAAAAATCCCAAGGGTAGAAAAATTATTGAAAAAAAAAGAGAGAAATAAGAGTTAGTGAAAATGGGTATCAAAAAAAAAAAATTGAAAAAAATGGTTTTGTTGTTGAAATAAATTGGTCGATTAATCTGACCGAACTACGCAGGTTTGATTCTCGCCATTAGGTGGGATACGTAGGCAACCTTTAAACGGGTCCAACCACACTTTTAAGAAAAAAAAAGACCAAAAAGATTTTCCTTTCAAATAATCGAGGTAATCGCTATTTTTGGAAATGGCCGAATGTTCCGAAAGGACGCCGGAAGGCTGTTTTGGCAAAAATGGCCACTTCGAAAGTCATTTTTCTTTCCTTTCCTTCAAAAATGAAAACTTGCATTGAAAAAGATTTTCCCTTTTTTTAAAATAAAATCGCCTTAATAAATGTGCAGGACGAGCACAATGATGAATGAGCATTTTTCCCTAAATAAAATCCCTTTGGAGCTGAAATTATGGTGGCAAGACATGGGATCAGATGGTCAGGACTGGGTCAAAGGTTATTTGAAAGATCTTACAGGATTATTGGACATAATCCCCCGAGGCGACATAATTAGAGCGTTGGTCACATTTTGGGATCCAGCACACAATGTATTGCATCTCCCGGATTTTGAACTCACTCCTACTCTAGAGGAAATTGCTTTCTATATCGGGAAGACTGAGGTTCCGTTAAAAGGAAAATACCCGGTATCTCCAAGGACGGTAACGGTACATCGTTTTCTGGACTCTTTGAAAATTGCCAGGAATGTTCACAACGAAGATCTAGCCAACGGGTTTTGCTCCTTAAACTTCATCTATAGTAGGTATGGACACATCGGGGGTTTCAATGACCCCACGAACAAGTTATGCAGCAAGTCCAACCGAGCAAAATGGGAGGAGCACCGGAGGTTTGCTTTCTTAGTGGCATTTCTCGGAATTGTCATATTTCCGAGAAAAGATGGGCATATCAGTATAAAGGTTGCCGGGGTAGCTAGCACATTGATAGTACAAGATAATTGTACTCTAGCTCCAATGATTGTAGCTGACATCTACCGTGCTCTGACCGCGTGCAAAGCGGGAGCCAACTTCTTTGAAGGGTGTAATTTGATCTTGCAGATTTGGTTAATTGAACATCTATGCCATCATCCTTCGTTCTCAAGTTATGGTTCAGCTGAACGAACATGTTTGGAAGAATTCTGTACGAGAACAAAAGAAGTGAAATTGCCGGAGGGAGTCAAAGATTGGATTTTGCATCTTCGATCATTAACTGATGGCCAAATCGATTGGACATATGATTGGCTACCTCTTGACGAGGTAATATATATGCCGACGGAAGGGTCGCTATTTTTTATCATGGGCTTGAAAAGCATCCAACCTTATGCCCCATACAGGGCCCTGCGACAGTTGGGTAGATGTCAAGTTGTTCCGAGAGACGGAGACCTCGGTTCGCAAGCTATAGAAATTGGTCCAGATGGGCAATTCCCGGAAGCAAAGATCCGGCAAATCTGGAATGAGTGCCAAAACCTGAAAATGGATACTTGTGTGCAGAAGAGAGCCCGGGGAGAAGTATCGTCAGGATACTCCACATGGTACCGACGAGGGGTTGAACACGAACGTCTTTCAAAGAGACCTCACTTGCAAGACCTGATAGAGCAATCCGAGGAAAATCTGAAATGGGCGGCCAAGGAAAAAGAATATAAGGCCAAAATCAGTCTGTTGGAAGATAAACTGAGAAATCTTCATTTCGAAAGTGGCTTGCAAGCAGCATCCGATGAAGTAGAAAAGAAACAACTGAAGAAAGAAAATGATGTGTTGAAGGCTCAAATAGCTCAAATGAAAATTGCATCCGAGACCCCAGTTCGTTCAGCCCGAGAGGAAAAGTTAATTGAGATTCTCCGACGGAAAGTGAATGACTATAGCTTTGATTTGGACGTAGCTGAAAAAGAGTTAGTCAAGGCTCGGAAGCAAATGGACAAAGACGCCGAGGAAAGAACCAAGTTAGTCCGGCAGCTACAAGATAAGCACGAATTTGAGGTAGCTCGGCTCAGAAAGAAAATGGTTTCAGCCACGGTTAAAAGTAACAAGATTATCAAGGATCTTGAAGAAGAGAGAGAGCACTGCTACACGACTATGGCTAGATTGGAATTAGAGCTGCAACAAGTGCAAAAGGACAACCAACACACATTGGATGCTCGCACTCAACAAATAAGCCGGCTATTGCAAGAGAAAGGGGTCATCAGAGAAAAGATTGTTCGCATCGCCCAATACATCACCCAAAAGACTCAGCTTTGTGAAGATATGACTCGGAGGACTTTTGTATCCGCAGTGAAGTTTTTTGTACAACAAGTCATGGCCGACCTGGATAGGCTTCAAAGGGGTTTAGCATATAGGCCCGCGGCAAGGCCGAACGATGCCTCGCGGGCACTAGGTGCATTAATGTACTCTTAGGTCATGCATCATCTTTTATTTTTCTTTTTTAAAACATCACTTTGTAATCAAGGTTTTGAATTATCAATGAGAAAACAAAGTGTTGTTACCAATTCTTTTGCTTTATGTCATTTCCTTTATATCCGCTAGGCAAATAAATAGGAGCATGATTATGAAAACGGCAAGGAAAAAGAAAAGAAAAGAAAAGAAGAAAAGAAAGAAAGAAAACTAAAAAGCGGAAAAAGAAAAAGATGATCGAATTGAGCAGCGGCCGGGATGATGCATAACGATTCGAGCAAATATGTTTGTTTTTAAAGTCGTTACATCTTATTCATGCGCTAACAACTAACAAGTGTTGATGTTTGTGAGTTCATATTTTCTAGGCAACTGGCATACTGGATACTCACCCATACAACACCAGGTCCAAAAAGATGACAAAGGCTGTATCCCAGGAGATCGAGGCAACCATTGTAGACCCTGCTCACGAAGAAGAGATCGTGGATGTGGCAGGGATGAAAGAAGAAATGTACAAGTTAAGACAGCAGATGGCTGAAATGTACCAGGCTTGGTCGAGAGGTCAACCACTACCAGTCCACCCTGCTAACCCTACATATGTCCCTCCACCCAATCCTAACCCCGAGCCACCAACAATGAACTCGTCCTCCACCTACCCCGACTACCCTCACTACTATGCTTCCACCTCCCAAATGCCACCACCTCCAATCAAGCAAGCACCACCTCCTATACCACAAGGCGCTCCTGTATATGTGGCACCTCCGCCCGCTGTTATCCACAAATCTTCCAGTGAACCGATATTCCATATCCAGGATCCTCACTACTACCCTCCGGAGCCTACTTTCAGACAACACGAGTCTCACGCTCCTATGATAGAAGCAAGTGCCGGGCAGGAAGAGATGGCTCGGAAAGTA